>JALGQZ010000016.1:29792578-30077578 GCA_023105745.1 Austropuccinia psidii | reverse complement strand
CCCCAATCCAAAAAAAAGGTCTTTGATATACTTTTTATTTAAATGTATTAAATTTCCTCGATTTTTCCAAAAAACAAACAAACAAATGAATTTTTCAAATCAAGTAAAACAAGCATTTTAAAATGAATCCAAGAGAGCCTAAGAGAGCAAGACAAGAAGATGATAAGTTAAGGTTTAATCTTTTGAATTGTTACGATCATGATCTTTCCAAGTCAAACATGTACTATCTTGAATAGCAGGAAGTTTAATAGAAGAATGTTGATGATCTAAAGTTAAAGCTCTTCTGATTGGAGGAGTATAAGATGAATTTGAAGAATCAAGGATAGGATTGATTAGATGATGAGATGAAGAAGGAAGATAATGATTTAAATGATGAGAAGGAGAAGGAGAATGATTTAAACGTTTTTGATCTTGTATCAAACCAGGAGGGGCTGAATGAGGTTGATGATGATAAAAAGTAGGAATTGAATCATCAGAAGAAAGAGATTTAGTTAGATGAAGATTTTTAAAGTTTGATTTATTATTATCGATTAAGATTGAAAGGTTTGGTTTTTGAAGTTGAGAATTAAAAGAATCAAGATTTTGATGTTTATGATCAAGGTTTTTAGATTGAAAGCAAGATGACCAATTTTGATTTGATTTATTAGTAAGATTTTGATGATTTGATATTTGAGATTCGATTAAGATTGAAGAAGAATCTGAAGAAGAAGATGAAGAAGAAGAAGAAGAAGATGATGATGAAGAAGAAGAAGAAGAAGAAGAAGAATCTGAAGAAGAAGAAGAAGGAGAATTTGATGAATGAAGAATAGGTTTAAGATTTTGAGGATGAATGAGATGATTTTCTAAATGATTTTCTTGATGATGATCAAGTTGATCATTAAGATCTTTATCGTTTTCGTTTGCATGAATTAATTCTGATCTTAAACGAGTGATTTCTTTTGTAGCTGATTTGAGTTGATCTTCTAATTGATGTACATAATCTAAATGAATATTATTAAAATGATCTTTAGATTTTTTTTCCAATTGATGATTTTGATTTGTAGGATGAAGATTTTGATTTTTGAAATGAGATGATGATGAGAGGGAATTTTTGTCTAGATCTTTATGATTATTTTTTTGAAGATTAGCATAAAGTAATTCAGCTTCACGAGCGGCAATCAAACGTTCACGTTCTTCTAAATAACCATGACGAAGTATATATTGTTCTAATCTAGCAGATCTAGCTTCAAGTTCTCTAACATATCTATCTTTTCTTTCACGAAAAGCTCTTTGAGCCGCACGATTTTGAGCGGCTCTTTCTATTAAAACAAGCCAAAAAAAAAACAAAGAGAGAATTGTTTAATTTATTTGATTAATGATTAAAAAGGGATAAAATGAACCATTAAATAATCAAAAGAAAATAAAGGACATACTAGTATTTTTGAGAGGACGAGAGGATAAAGAACGATCATCATCAAGAATTAAAGGATGAGAAAGTGATATGAAATGAGGGTGATGATTTAAATGAGAAGGATTTGTAGAATGATGATTATTGAGAGAAGATAAATCATAATCTAATTCATGATGAGGTGGTTGTGGTGGTTGTGGTTGTGGTGGTGATGATGAATGATGAAGATTTGAAGAAGCAAGTTTAACAGATTTAAGATTTGAATTAAGATCTTGAGATGATGAATTGATTAAAGTTGAGAAAGGAAAAGATTTTGATTGATGATTTGTAGGATGATTTAGATGATGATGATGATGAAGTGTAGGATGATTTAAAAAAGATTGATTATTTGAAGGATTTGATGAGTTGATGATAAGATTAGATTGAGATTGATTTAAGTTTATTAAATGATGATTTAAATTTGATGTATGATGAAGATTTAAAGCATGATGAGAATTATTATGATTATGATGATGAGATTGAGATTGATGATTTGTTTGATTTAAATGATAATTTAAATGATTAGATGATGATGATGATGATGATGATAATAATTCGATGGAGAGATTAGATGATAAAGGAGAATTATTAAGATTATCAATTTGACGAGTTTTTTTACGAGGAGGAAGTGATAGATGATGATTTAGATGATGATCTAAAGGAGGAGTTAAGATAGGTGATGAAGATGATATTGAAGTCCATTCGGGACGATAATTTTGATAATTTGAATTTGAGGATAAAGTTTTAAAGTTTTGATTTTTAGGAGTAGGAGGAGGAGAATTTGAAAGATGAGATGAGGATGAATTTAATGATGATGATTTTAAATTGATAAAGTTATGATGATGATGATGATGATGATTAAGTTTAGGACTAGTATTAGAATTAGTGGTATTATTTGTATTATTAGTATTAGTGGTATTAATATTAGTATTAGTGTTAGTATTAGTATTAGTGTTAGTATTAGTATTAGTGGTGGTGATATTAGAAGTTAAAGTATTATGATTATGATTAAATTTAGTGTTAATAGTATTATAATTCAAGTTGATTGAGTTAGATTTAATTTTAGAATTTGAAGAGGAAGGAATTGAATTCGACTTGTAGGTAGTAGTAGGATTTGATGATTGAATGATGTTTGAATTTTTTAAGATTTGATTAAATTTTTTGGTAGAATTTGAATTTGAATTTAAATTTAAATTTGAAGGAGAATTTGAATTTGAATTTGAAGAATTTGAATTTGAATTTGAATTTGAATTTGAAGAAGAATTTGAAGAATTACCAAGTGATGAGTTATTAGGATTAGTTTTTATTAAATTAATTTTTGTTGAGTTATTAGTAGTTGTGATTAAATTTAAAGATTTTTTTGAAGATTGAGATTGATTTTGATTTTGATTTTGATTTGAAGATTGATGATTTTGATTTTGATTTTGATTAATTGTTAAAGATGAATTTAAATTTGAATTTGATAAAGATTTAGGTAAATCGTTAAGTAAAGGAGCTAAAGATCTTAAAGAGCAAGAATTGTTTAGATTATTATTAGAATTATTATTATTATTAGAATTATTATTAGAATTTGATGAGATTATTGAAGATAATAACATATTTTTTTTTTAATCTTTTTAATTTTTAAAAAAAACTTTATAAAAGGGACAAAACAAAATTTTAATAAATTTTAAAATTAACTTTTTTTTTTTAAAAGAAACTAAAAAAATAAAAGAAATTAATTTAAGGAAAAATCGAAAAAATTTAAAAATTTAAAATTAAAATTAAAATTACTTTAAATCAAAAAGATTGGTTGAAGATCTTTTGCTCCTTTTAAGATTTAAATTTAAATTTAAATTTAAATTTAAATTTTAATATTCAAATTTTAATTTAATTATTAATTTGTTACAACCAATAAAAATATATTTAAGATTTCATTCATTTTATTCAATAAAAATAAAAATAAAAATAAAATCTCTTTCTTTTTTATTTAAATTTGTACTGTATGTGTAATAATAATTAAATGATTTTTAATTTAATACAGTCATCATCTAATCTTTAATCTAATCTTTAATTTAATTTAATTTAATTTAATCTTTAAATTTAAATCTAAATCTAATAGTTAATTAATCAATCTTATTTTATTGAATCCAATGTTTTTTTTTAATTTAAAAGTTAAGTTTGAAATTTTAAAATTTAAAAACAACAACAAAATAAAAACAAAAAAGGTGATAGCTTAAAAATCAAACTTAGTTTTAGAGTCTTGAATCCTATACTGTAACTCTACCCGGTACGCACTACTATACAACAGACGCAGTGTGTTTGTGTACTGTACTGTACAGATTACATTACTGTACTGTATGTAATTTAATTCTAATTTTAATTTTAATTTTAATTTTAAATTTAATCTAAATTTGGATTTTTAATTTAACTTTAAAATTAAATTTAAAAATTGTACTGTACACTGTACTGTACAGTGTACAAATACACATACAGTACTGTACTGTACATGTACACAGCTGGTACTGATTACACTAATTTTAAAATGAAATTATTCAGTTATTTTTAAATTTCACATTTATTTTAAATTCAAAATCAAATTCAAATTCAAATTCAAATTTAAATGCAGTGCAATCTCATTATGATTCTACTATTTGTACTGTACTGCACACTTGTACTGTACTACACTAGTAATTAATTAAACTTTAAAAAATACAAAAATTTACAGTTTGTACAATACACTACAGTACAGTACACAATGATTACGATAATATTTTGGTAAATTTGTGTTTGTGATTAGGATTTTGACACTGCAATTTATATTGTAAAAGTTTAAAAATGTATTTTTAATTAAATTTAAATTAAATTTCAAAATCTAACAAAAATTCTAAATTGTACTGTACTGTACTGTACAACTCTATACACCACACTGACAGCGATCTCAAAAACATTTTAGATGATCAGTACTGTACTGTACAAATTTGACAAACACAAATACTGTACTGTACTGTACTGTACAGTACACAATACAAATTCTTACTTGTATACAGTATCCCTACCCTCTTACTCGACCACCACCCGAGACTTTACAGTACAGTACAGTACTCTCTGATTAATGGTTTGATGGTTATGGTTATACTCTAGTCATATTATTATTTAAAATATTCGTTTTAACCAATAAAGTTTAAAACTTTTAAAAAATTAATTTAAATTCAATTCAATTAAATTAAATATTCTTGAATCCCCGTAATCCTACACAACTTCAAAATCAAATTCACTAGATTTTATTATATTATATTATATTATATTATATTATACAACAAACATCAAAATCAAAAATTATTTATCATATTCTTCACAAACACGCCAAAAATTAAAATTACCTATCGTACTGTCACTCTTGACTTTACTGTTACACTACATACACTACAAAATTGGATTTAAAAAGGTTTAAAAAAAATTCAAATGTACAACAGTACTGTACACAGTACAGTACATTACTTGATTTTACTGTACTGAATATTAAATTTAAAGTTTAAAAAATAATATAATTAATTCCTTAAACTTTAAATTTAAAAAACCACTTTAAAACCCCGAAATTAAAAATATATTCTGTACTGTATTTATTATTCTTTATTCCGATTCGGCATAACTGATCTTAATTGAAACTTTTCATCATAAATTGTACTGTACAGTACTGTATATTGAATAATTGATTAAACTCGACAATTTGTACTGTACTGTACTGCTACTAAAATATTACTTTCTTATTGATCTATATATCATATTTTCATAAACAAAAATAAAATCATTTTATTTTTACTACTTTATAATTTTAATTTTTTTTAAATACTATAATAATCTAAAACTGTTTTCTTTTTTAAAAAAAAATTAAATTTAAAATTAATTAAATAAATTTATATCAGCACTGTACTGTACTGCATCTACAACAGTAGATTATATTATATTATATTATATTATATTATATTTTTGTAAATCCAATTTAACGCCAATCTTTTATCTAACTTGATTCATCATCATTATTGTTATCTTTTTTTTTTTTTTTTAAATCTTCTTTATTTAATCATCTTATATTACAATTCACTAAATACTGTACTGTACTGTACACAAAAACTTTACTGTACAGTACCCTATAAATCAAATCAAATATTTTGGGTACACTACACTACAATGAACATCTTTTTTGTTACAAAAAAAAAAAAAAAAAAAATTAAAAATTAAAATAAAATATTACCTATGGTATTATAAAAGATAAAAGAAATAAAAATAAAAATATAATAAGTTTTTTTTTTTTTTTTTTACAAAGTAAAATTAAAATTTTTAAAAAATTAAATTGAAATAATTTTTTTTTTTTTAAAAAAAAAAAAATTAAAAAAAAAAAAAATTTATCTTCAAAAAAAAAAAAAAAAAAAAAATAAGAAAAAAAAAGAAAGAAACAAAAAACCTTTTAATTTAATTTTAATATTAAGTTTTTTTTTTTTTTGAAAAGTTGTTAACTTATTATTAAATTATTGAAAAAAAAAAAAAAAAAAATTATTTATCTATCTATTTATATATATATGAATTAATCTTAATAATAATTCTAAAGTTTGTTTTTTAAAAAAAAAAAAAATTGAAAAATCTATTTAATTTATTATTTTTTTTTTTAAAAAAAAAGAAAAAGAAAAAATCATTTAATAAATTATAGTTTTCATATTTATTTTATTTTATTTTTCTTTTTTTCATATTTCAAACTTTTTTACTTTTATTAAGTAATTAAAATTATTAAAATTCATCTTATATCTTTTTAAGTTATTAATCATATTGAAATTAAAATTATTTATACTTAAAATTTTTTTTTTTTTTTTTTTTTTTATATTTCCATAAATTAAAATTAATCTTTTATTTTAAAATTAAATTGATTTCCTTTAAATTAAAATATTTTATCCATTGTGATAGATAATAATTAATTTATAATCATTTTTTTTTTTTTTATTTAAATTATATATAAAAGAATAAATTTTATCCTATTTATGTTTCAATTTGTTTTTAAGAGAAATACTCTTAAGATTTTTATTAGTTTTTATTTAATATTAAAATTATATATATTTTTTTTTCCTTTTTATGATTAAAAATAATCATTAAAATTTAAACAAAATTATTCATTAATTCTATAATCTAATAAAAAAAATTTTTTTTTCTTTAAATTGATAAATTATAATCTTTTTTTTTTTAAAAAAATTTTAAATAATTTAAATCTTAATTTTTTTTTTTTTTTTCAATTTTAATTTAAATTTTAATTTAAATTATTAATCAATTTTTTTTAAAAAAAAAAAATCAATTTTTTTTTTTTTTTCTTAAAAATGATTTCTAACTTATATATTATTAAATTAATTTAAATTAAAAAATAATCTGTTTTTTTTTTTTTTTAATATAATTTAAAATAATTAAATATTTTATTTTTTTTTTTTTTTTTTTTAAAAGTTTATAAAATAATCTATAAAATTAAATTTTTAAAAAAAAAATAAATAAATATTTAATTTAATTTAAATTAAAAAAAAAAAAAAAACTTAAAAAAAAAAAACTTAAAAAAAAATTTAATTCTTTTTTATATTTCCTCTTTTTTTTTAAAAAAAAAAAAAAAAAAACTTAAAAAAACAAAAAAAGAACTTAAAAAAATAATTTTTTTTTTAATTCATTTTATATCTTTTTATTATTTATTTTTTTTTATTTAATAAATAAAAAAAAAAAAAAATTAATAAATATTTTTTAAATTATAAATTTTAATTTTTTTTTTTTTTTTTAAGATATAAAGATTTTAATTAATTAAAAATAATAATAATAATAATAATAAATTGAATTTTATTATTTTAAAATAAAATAATAATAATCATAATAAATAATTGAATTTTATTCTTTGAAATAATAATAATAATAAATTGAATTTCATTTTTATTTTTAAAAATAATAATAATAATAATAAATTGAATTTTATTATTTTTTTTTTTTTAATTTCCCCCTTCTTTTTTTTTTTTTTTTAAAAGAATTTTTTATTTAATAATTAAAAAAAAAATTATTAAATTAATTTTTTTTTTTTTTTTTTTTTTTTTAATTAAATTTATAATTAAGAATTTTGAATTAAACATTTTAAAAAATAAAATAAAATAAATAATAATTATTATTATTATTTTATAGATGAATTTAACAGATATTATAATAATAAATAGTTTTATTTTAATAAAAATAAATAAATAAAAAAATAATTAATAAAAGATCTGAACTTATTATTTTTAATTTTTTATTTCAAATATAAGATTTATATATATAATATAATAAATTGTTTTAAAAATTTTAATTTAATATTTTATTAAATTTTATTAATTTGAGTTATAAATAAAAATAAAGAATAGTTACATTTTTTTTTTTTTATTAAAAAATAATTTAATATAGTTAAAAAATACTTTTTAATAAAAATATAATTATTTTATAAACTAGAATTTATAAAATATTTTTAAAGTTTTTGAATCATAATTAAATCATAATTAATACTTTTTATATAAAATTTATCAATTTAAATTTAATTTTTTTTTTTTTTAAAAAATAATAGGAATTAAATATTTTATAATTAATTTTTTGTAAAATTAAAAATTAATTTTAATCAGTTTTCATCTATTATTAAATCTTTTTAAAATTAAAATTAAATTATAATTAAAAAAATTAAAATTTTTAAAAAAATTTTAATCAAAAAAAAAATAAAAAAAAATTGGAATTTAAGAGATTAAATTTTAATATTATATTAAAAAAAAATTTAATTAAATAATCAAAAACTATTTATATATATATTTTTAATGATTTTTTTTTTTTTTTTTTTAAAATTAATATTTTAATGTTAAAATTCAATATTTTAAACTTAAAAATGAAAAAATTCTTTAATAAGGTTTTTTTAAATTTAATATAATCTTTTTTTTTTTTAAAAAAAAATAATAATTTTAAGTTAAAAAATTGATATTTTTTTTTTTTTTTTTAAATTTTTTAAATATTCTTAATTATTATTATTAAAAAAATTTTTTTTATATAAATTGAAAAAAAAAAAAAAAAAAAAAAAAATTAAGTTTATATATATTTATTATTAAATTAAGAGTATTGATAAAAAAAACATATAAGAAAATTGGTAAAAACACTTAAGAGCTTACATTTTTTTATTAAAAACTTATATTTTTTGACCATAAATTGATAAAAACACATAAGGTTTTTGGCAAAAACATGTAAGGGGTGACCTAGGACCATTTTAAATTAAAAATGAAACATAATATGCCTGAAAGATCAAAAAACCCAAATAATCCACATTATCCTCACCCAAAACAATTCTTTTTTTTTTAAAAAAAACCAGCATTAACAAAGTAATTTGGCAAAGATTTTCACACTTTTCTTTGTTTTTTTCCCCAAAGACTGCATTTTACACCATAACAAACTGCTTTCAAGCCTTTAAATTTTCAATTTTTTAACTTCCCTCATTGTAAGATGTGACTATGAAACTGATGATAATATTACTATTAATCAACAGTACTATTTCTGTTCTTATGAAATATAATAATAAAATATTATTATAACCAAAATTAAATAATTAAAGAATTATTTATTTCAAATGTTAAACACTACTATTGATTTTAACAGTGAGCAATAATTGTCTAAAAGAATCAATTACAAGAAGAATTTAATAATAAAAACTTCTTTTATTAAAATAATAAAATTATTTTAATATATAATTATCTTTTTAAAGAATAATTATAAAGATAATTCTTGAATAAAACTTTAAAAGAATTAAAGATAAATGACTCACTTATACTGCAAATAACTTATTGAAAGATATAGGTAGAGAAATTTGATGTAGAATTGTAAATTTAAGGAATCAAAATGATTTATAGCAGGATTACTAACAATATATAGTTGGATTCTATGATTTAACATCTTTCTGATAGGTTCTGAAATATTTCAAACATTTAAGAATAGTTTAACTAATACTTACTTGTTGGTAACAATGATATAAATGGATAATAAGATGATTATTTGGAAAAAACAGAAATAGGAGGCCTCTTTTAGGTCTAAGACATCTCACAGAGGCATGCCATGGATAAAACTGAAAAAAAGAGTGAGTTAGAAAACAATAAACCCTTTTGGTTTATTGATTGCTTCATCTGTTGTCATGTAAGCTTATCATAATTACTTAATTGATGCTTTTACATGACTACCAACCCCAATATGGTTAATAATAAAAGGAGTAACATCTCTAAATCTTCTTTTATTTAAGAATAGTCATTGATTCCTCAAAGTTATCAATCTTATTGGTAATTTAATCACAGGTTGTATTTACTGTGAATTTTTGAAGATTCAGTGTTTCACATGAAATAATCAAAAATGGACTGTAAGGAAGACTTTTAATTTTACTAGTAAAAACATAATTTTTTTTGGTTTTACCATATATAATACAATTTTACATTAGTCCTGAAAGTTTCAGAGAGATTCATTAAGAATTGTATTTTTGATGAATTTTTGAAGTGTTTACCTTATTTCTACATAGAATTGCAAATATTAGTGTTTAACTGGTTGATATGAGGTAAATCAATGGATAAAAGTCCAAAAATAGTTTTAATTACTCTTTTAGGGTCTCTACATGGAAATTCATTAATAATTGACATGGTTACAGGAGTCTAAGTAGCTCTTTACCTCCTTGGCATGTCAAAATAGCAGGTTATTTGCTATTTTCTTATGATTTACTGTAGTTGTAACATGGTAACCGAGTTCCCAAAGTGTTTTAATTTACTAATTGGGCCAAGATCAGCCATGGATCCAAGCTAAGGAGCTGTCCATTCCTCTGAGTCCTCAGAAGTTGGGTACCCTGGCTCTCTTTGATGTCTTTTGTCCCCCTTGCTTATTTTTCACATCAAAATGAAAATTTAAGCTTAAAGTGAGATTTCCACTATGGGTGTACCAAAATTCTATTTAAGAATACCATGATATTAAGTGCCAAAAACATGCATAATACTATTCTTAGTGTATATGTAACATCGGATTTCTAACATTCCCATTATTTTGGCGTGAAATTAAGAAAAACAAAAATTTTCATGGATCTTTTATGTGGTATTGATGATGTGGTATTGAAGTATTTTACATATTACCACCTCTTAGAGTTAGTTTAAGATATTCACTATATGAAGCTACCCTAAGTGAATTTTTGTATAGAATCCAAATCTGGCCTTAAATCCATGGATTTACTTACCAAATAAAAAGTTATTCATCTTTTCCAAAATCAAAAATGATGAATTTTGGATATATGAATGACTTATGAGTCATGCATAATTCAGAATTTATCTTCAAGATAATTGTGGCTTATTTGGGTATGTGAAATATACCTCAAGGCTCACAATCATCCATTAATCCCACAATTAAACCAATTTTTTTCACTCTTAACCACATCTTTCAATTTTTAATACCTTTTTTAAGTTCTTTTTAACCTTTTGAAAGGTTCTTACCCCATTCCAAATCCCTAAATTCCCCTTTTTTTTTCAAATTTATACATCTTTTTCACTCAAAAATTCTGCAACTCCCCACTCAAGGTGAATTTCAGACCCTTGAGCTTCTTTGGCAGAATGTGCATAATGTTTCCTGGGCTCAGGGGTATTCTGTGTCCACCTTGAGGTCCAATATGACCCACAACCAAATTGAAATAGCTTGTGACGGGTCTGGGACCCCAAATTACAACAAAAACCCCTTCAAAACAGTCACATAAAGAAAGCTTGACTTTCCTTTTAGACTTTATGCCAGAAAATATGCCAAGAGTACCACTTGGACTCTTGAAGTCAAAATTCCTAAAAATAGCCATGATGAAACTGAAAATATCATGTCACATCCTGCTCCCAGGAAATTAAATGAGAAAAAAAAAATACCAAATTGCTCAAATGTCTGAATCACTGCTCATGCCAAGGCAAATTCAGGCCCAATTATGCAGCCAGAGGGGGTCTTACAGGCCTGTAATCCTTCAAGACATTTACAGCAAAGTCAAGAAAATCAAGAAAGACAAACTGCAAGGCAGAAGGCCCATTGATACTCTTATTAAAACCCTCAAACAAGAAAATTTTGTTTGGTCCTCTGCAAGGGATTCTGAGGGACACATTACCTCCTTGTTTTTTACTCACCCCCTGGCCATAAAACTTCTTCATGGCTTTCCTAATGTGATTCTTATGGATTGTACTTATAAAAACAATAAGTACAAAATGACACTTTTTCATATTGTTCGCTTCAGATAAACCAATAAGACCTTTTCTGGGGCATGTTTTTTGATGAAGAATGAAACTTAACCTTCATATACTTTGGAATTAAATCAATACATAGAAAAGGTCCTCAACAAAACCAATCTTGTTCCCCCTACAGTCATTGTTATTGAAAGGGATCTGGACTTGAAAAAACTCTCTTAAGAAGCTCTTCACAGACTTCAAAGTCATTTTATGCATTTGGAACATGAATAAAGATTTATCTGCTTATTGCATGAAGAAAATTGGTCATGGAACTGATTTTGAGAATTTTATGGGTCTTTGGAATCAAGTAAAATACTTTTTATCTTTCACTTTATTTCACTTTTTTTTTCTTATTATTATTATTTTTATTAATGAATTTGGGATTCATTTATAAGGTTATTTATTAATCAAATGAAAAGTTTTTCAAACAAAACTGGAAGAGGATTCAAAATCTTTACAGGGGCTCTTATGGAAGCAAGAGTGGCCTGGCACTCAGGAATCAAGAACTCACTTGGAGGGCTCCAAAGGATATAAGAAATAATAAGGGAAAATACAAGTATTCCAAAGATAAGAAGCAAAAAGGCCAAAGATAATAAGAGAAGCCAACCAAGTGAATCCTAAACTCACTGTTTCAACCTTCCAGAAAAGGAAATGGAATTAGCAAAGGATATGACCACCAATATCCACTGACAGGCAAGGAAGAAAATGAGAAAGGTGCTGAATGACTGACTTAAGATTATAAGTATTAACTTTAATAAAGTAAAAGAAAATAAAGATAAGGGGTACTGAGGGTCTTTATGGCCATTTTGGGGCCCACCTGGCCTTGGAGGCTAGTGGGCTGCCCCCTTTGGCCTCATTGAATTAGGCCAAAAGGGGCCTAATTGGCCCACGGCATACGGACTGTGGACCGTGATTATGGCCCACAAAGCGTAGAGGCCATAGGGGGCCTAAATGGCCCAAAAAGGCCATTTAGGCCAGGACCCCCCTAATGAAAAGGGTTGGCCCAAAGCCAATTATGAGGTATAGGGGACCCAGAACCCCCTAGGAGACAGAAAGACCCCCCAGGCCTGGGGGTTGAGGATATGGGAATTGGTCAAAAGGCCATAGAGCACCAGAGGGGGCCAAATTGGACATAAAGATATGGTGTGGCCAATCAGTGCCAACTTGGTCTCAGGTTGAAATTGACGCAACACCAATAGAGGAGGGTCATTCTTTGTGGTTGTGACAAAAAGCAAGTAAAAAATTCTGAAGTATTGCAATATTTGGAAGATACCTGGCTTCCTCTAAAGGAGTATTATGTGCCAGCCTGGACCAACCACCATTGCAACTTGGGTGTGGGCTCCACCTCCAGAGTTGAAGGTGCCCATGCCATGGTTAAACTTTGGCTCCAAAAGTCCACTGGTACTCTCCTGGAGGTAGTCAGGGCTCTCCACATGGCTTTCAGAAAACAATTTATTGAACTAATCAACATAATATCTAAAGAAATGATTTTCCATGTCAATAATTTTCCTCCACACATCTGTGCTCTCAATGGCAAGGTATCTCATTATTCTCTTCAGATGGCCTTTGAAAGTTTCAAAACCAAATTTCCTCCCAATGAAAAATGCACCAACAACTACAAAAATTATAAAGGAATTCCTTCCAAGCATAAGACCCAAAAGGCATTTTGAAGGCACCAAAGGCTTGAGATATCAGACTTCCATCCTCAGTGGCATTTGAATTTGCCTATGAGGGTTCTTTAACTTCAAATTATTACTTTTTTTTCTTATTAACTGATTTTCTTTGTAATATTCTTCTCAAACTGGTTATCAAGGTGATGATCAAAGTGTTGAAAAAGAAAGAAAGAATGAGGACAAGAAAATATTTCAAGATATTGGGGAAGACCTTTTTCAAAGACCAATGGAAGAAATCCCCCAAATTATTCAACATTTTCAAGATGTTTTGACTGGAAAAGTCCCATTTGATCAAATTCCCAAGAGTAAAGAGGATTATCAATATTATGAAGACTCACTAGAATGCAAGAATATCCATGGAAGACCTCAAGGAGCCAAGAATAAAAATAAACATACAAACAAAAGAGAAACATCAAGATTTGAAATTATTGAAAGTCAATCCAAGAGAAGAGGAAGACCCCCATCAAAAGTGACCAGTACAACAACATTAAGATTACAGTAAAATTTCCCCTCTCCAATTATGGAAGTGGAATCATCTTAAGATTCTGAATATTCTGAAGCCTCATTATCAAAATCAATTAGTTAATCAGATTCACTACCCTCAGAAACTGAATTATATAAATCAGAAGTCACCCTTAGAAGGTCCAGAAGATTTGAAATTGGAAGCAAAACCTCACAAAGAAAATCACACAAGCCTTCCACCAGCTTGAAGATATATGATGAAATTGACTTGACCTATGAGCATTGTCAAAGCAATTATCACACAAGTGATGAATTATCCAAACTGTTTGTGAGTTTCTGATTCCTTTTAATGTATATTTCTCTTGTTTATTTTGATATTTATTCATCTTTTGACTTTAGTTTATCAGATAACTGGCTCAGAAGACTTTCCCAAGCTTATATTGAAATAAACCTTCAATGCCATAAATGTCCAAGGTTATGGAAACTGTGGCTAAAGAACAGTATTCCACTACATTTACAAGACTCAAGATAAATGGGCTGATGTCAGAGGTGACTTGGATGAAGAAATTCAACAAAATAAAGACCTTTATGAAGCCATGAACAATTCAATTCCCTAATTATCCTCTCATTTGGAAAGAATTGAATGGTGCGAAGATTTTGGCCAGGCTCCAAAAAGCAAGTGGATGTTCATGCCTGACATGGGGCATCCAATTGCAAATAAGTATCAAAGACAAGTTTTCTTTTATTCAACAGTCAAATATTTTTCTTTTTTCCCTTATTTCTGTCCTCCAAATGATAATCACCCCATTTTCATCTGCTTCTTGGATAGCTGTTCTCATTTTGTTCCTTTTGATATAATCATTTCTAAATTTTATCCAGTCCCCCCCATTACTGTGAATTGGGAATTTCATGCCCAACCACAAGCCCTGGGTGGGCTGATAAATTTAAGAAACACAAGATTTTATATTTGTCCAATCTTCCTCCACCCTCAGAAAAGACCAACTATTTTGGAGGTTGATTCAGATTGATTGATTTTTGTATATACAATTTATCCCAATTATCCCCCTCCTCATTCCTATTTTTTGCTTAAATACCATCTCAGTCCCCTTTTTTATCAAAATGTGGCACTTTTGTACTTAAAAATAGTAATATTACAAACAAGAAAAAAAAACACTTATTGCACCTTCACTTGTTTTCCCACCAAAAAAATTACCCAAATTCATGGGCTTCTGGTTCTTTATTTTCCAGATTGAACCCTTCATTATTTAAAAAAAATTGAAGGAAATTCATAAGTGGGAAGTTTTTATATTAATTCTTTAAAAATAGTAATAGTAAAAAGATGGCAAAAAAACACTTTTTGCGCCTTCACTTGTCCCACCAAAAAAAATTGCCAAAATTATGGGCTTCTGGCTCTTTATTCTCCAGATCAAACCCTCCATTTCAAAAAACAAAAAATTAAGGAAATTCATAAGCGGAAAGATTTTAAATGAATTTTCTTAAAAAATATTCCATTTTGTCATATTTGCCAAATTTTAGAAATTTGGTCAAAAAAAAAATATGAATTTTTTTTGGATATTTACATCCCATGTTGGGAAAATATGGTAAAAAAAAATTAAAAAAAAACCTCAAAACGTATCCTGAGGATTTTTTTTTTGAAAAATGAGGTCACTTACATGTTTTGGCCATAAATTGGTAAAAACACATAAGTTTTTGGTAAAAACACACAAGGGCTTACATGTTTTTACTAAAAGCTTATGTGTGTTTACCAACAACCTAAATTAATTTAGCAATAAATTTGATTTTTTTTTGAAATAAAGTATTTATAATTAGTATTTTGAAAGATATGATGAACTTAAAAACCATGAATATATTCAATGATAATAAAAGTTAATATATTCATGTTATCTAATTAATTATTAAGTTTAAATATATAGAAATATAATATCAATATAAATATTCATTTTTCTATGGATATCTGCAATAATTTAATTTATTTCACATTTTTATGAATTTAAAATATAAAATAATTAAGAATTTATATGTTTTTTTTCATGAAAGTTTTATTTATTTTAATTATTTTTAAGATTTTTTTTTTTTGATTTTTATTATTAAAAGAAATTTTGTAATGGTTTTTTTTTTAAATATTTTTGGTCATATTTAAAAGGCTGAAGTTCCCTAACACCAAAAAATTATTGTACTAAAATATGATATAATTAATTATGGTATCATCCACTTTTTTTACCTCTTCAATAGAATTTTTTAATATTTATGATCAATAATTCTTAAATTGTTTAGTATTTAGGTATTCTTTCATTTACGAACTTTATTAAAAAACTCCAAGCATTAGTTGTATCTTTCTAAAGTATGAATTCATCTTATGGAGTTGTGTTTTTATAACTTAAAAAGTATTCTATTTCCTTTCATTTCTTGTTTGACTTTCTTTAAGGACTTTAAAAATTTCTTTTTATTCTCCTTATTATAAAGGGAAAATTTAAAATGGTGGTATATTCCTTAGTGGAAATCATTCCTTATCAATTTAGCTATAAGATTTTTTTTATCAAACTTAAAGGGAATTTTAGATTTTTTTTTTTCATTTATTCACCTTTTTGGTTTTAGATTTACAGAATTAGGCCATTTTAGAGATTTGAAAATAAAAGGTCCTAAAAAGGAATTTTTTTTGTTTCTTTTAATTTTATTAAAATTTATTTTTGATAATAGAACTAAATCCACTATTTTAAAATCAGGTTGTTTATGAATTTTATCCTATCTTTCTTTTTCATATTCAAAAGAGTATTCTATAAATCCATTTGAATAATGTCTTGCTTTATCAAGAATTATCTTCAAAATACTTTCTTTTGGGTTTATTTAAACTAAGTCTTTTTAAAGGGTGTCATGAAATAGTCTTGTATTTCAACTTTTTTCAAACATTTAAGGTGTTTTACCTGTTTATTAATGGATTGATTTATTCTATTCCGGTTAAAGATCTGGTATTAGAGTGTATCAATTATTGGTAAAAAAAATAAGAGTCTTTGAATTATAGGCCATAAGAAAAGAATCTTTTGATCATTTATTATAGGGTTTGTATAACTCTTTATTCTAGTTAATCAGTCCAAGGGTGATAGGCTGTTTAGAATGCTAATTTTGTTACAAAAAAGTTATGGAAATTTTTTCATAAAGCTCAAGTGAATTTGGGATTTCTATCACTTGTGATATTTTGGAAGAATCCTGTATGTATAATAAATATATTAAATATCATTATGGCTGTATCCAGAGCTGTGTAATCTTTATGAAATGGTAAGAACATTGGGGTATTAATGTATGTATTAACTAGTACTAGGAATGCATTAAAACTCCTAGCTACTCCTGGGTTTAGAGCCCTTACTCAATCTATATAGACTATTTATCATAGATATTTTGGTTCTTTGATTTGGATCATCATTCCAAATTTCTTTTGAGACATCTTTTCTCAAATTTGTTCACAAAAAGAAATTTTTCACTATTTATAGTGTTCTGGCTTCTGAGAAATGTCCATAAACAACTGTCACAGGGGCTCTTCTAAAATGAAGAGGGCCTGGCACTCAGTAAACAGACTTACTTAAGGAGGGCTCAAAATACTCAAGGACAGGATAGACAGAATGCAAGGATAAATTCCTGATAAAAGAATAAGAGTACTAAGAAAAAGAAATAACAATAAGTAATAAAAAGAGAGCCAACCACTAAGTAATCCTGAGTCACTGTTTCAACCTGTTCAGAAAAGAGAAAAGGAATTAATAAGGATATGGCCACCAGGACTCTACTGAACAGGTGAGGGAAGGCTAAGACTAACTTAATAAGCAATAAAATAATATTCCAAAGTGAGAATAAAATAATATTAAATAATAAATCAACTATTTTAATTAACTGGGGGAAAAACCCCCAGGTGGGTGAAGAGGGGCTGGTATATGTGAGAAATACCAGCCTTGGAGTTTGAGTGTTGAGATACTGGCCTGTATGCTGGAAGAAGTTGGATGTGGGATTGAATCCTGTATTGGTGAATCCAATACAGGTGATACAGTCAATACAGGTATTTGCACCTGTATTGATGACAGGCCTGTATTTGGTGAATCCTGTATTTGAGTCTTGCCTGTATGGAACTGTATTGAGGTATGAAAACTGTATTGGGTGAATTGTTGAATGAAACCCCCTTGCTGATTGGGTTTTGAAGGGTATCCATGATATAATGATTTGCTGATGATGATTGGAAATGCCCCTGCCTCCTTGGCTGTGACATTATCCCCCTCTTGAAAGTGGTGAGCTCTGCGCACCATAAGTATAGTGAGTCTTGATGAGCTTGCAATCAATTCAAACAGTTCTTTCCCCAATTCCTTAAGATTTTCCCCTTAAAACTTCTTCTTCAATCAATACTCAAACCAATCTTCATTTGACTATTTGTAGGTATTTTCCCCTTGATTTTGATTCTGAATTTCCTCTGTTCCATCCAAACTGCCTTCAATCTTCATAAAAATTCCTTTAATCTTGTCTTGAGTGTCTTCATCAATTTTCCTTGAGTCCTCATGGCTTTTGAAAAGTGGTTGATTTGGGTTTTTGGCGCAAGACCACTTGAAATCATCATAATTTTGAATTTTAGAGTGTTGGCATAAGGTGGCCAACAATTGAAATTTTGGACCAAATGAGTAGTCCTGGCCAAATTCCCTGAAAGTGTGAATAAATGGGTTTTTGGCCAATTTGCACAAAAATACGCAAAATGCGCAAATGCGCAAATATGCCATAAGTGGCATTAATTGGTGGAAATACTGAAAAAAAATGAATTCTTGTGAAAAATGGCCTAAAGGTGGGTTTTGGCCATTTTGCGCAAAATGCGCAAATGCGCAAATATGCCATATTTGGCATAAATTGGTGAAAATGATGAAAAAACTGATTTCTTGTGAAAAAATGGCCTAAAGGTGGGTTTTGGCCATTTTGCGCAAAAATGCGCAAAGTGCGCAAATGCGCAAATATGCCATATTTGGCATAAATTGGTGAAAATGATGAAAAAACTGATTTATTGTGAAAAAATGGCCTAAAAGTGGGTTTTGGCCATTTTGCGCAAAATGCGCAAGGTGCGCAAATGCGCAATTATAATGATTTTGGCCAAAAAGGCCTTTTGAAGGCTTTTGACAAGAAAAAGGGCCCTTTTGCGCAAAAGTGCGCAAAAATGCGCAAAATGCGCAAATTTGCCAATATGCCTAATTAAGCATATTATGATAAGAATTGATGAAAAATGGCTGTTTTGATGTTTTGAGGTCTGATATGGCCAATTGTGCCAAAGTGCATATCTTGATGAAATTGGCCAATTGGGCCATTTGAACAATTTCTTCTATGAACTTGATTTTTTTTCTTGAATATCTTCTTCTTATCCCCTCCTTGATTGGTCGATTGCCATAAACACCTTGCTGATTGGGTTTTGGCTTTCAATTTTGATCTTAAGGAATGAGTTCAAAGTTGACATTCATATTTGACTCCACTGCCTCTGGTTCCCCGCCTTTTGTGATTTGGAGATGCCTTGGTTATAGAGTTTAAAGAAACCTTGAAGAAATTTTGATGCGTATTACTGGTAGTTGGTCTCCATTATTACTATTGTTATTTCCCTTTTTACATGAAATAAATGAATTAGCCTCCCAATACAAAATAAGGGAGGATTGACTGCTGCTTAAAAGAAGGAAATTAAAAAAAAACAAGAATTATACAAGTAAAGAAAACAAAAGAAATGAAAAAGAAAAGAAATGAGAGAAAAGAAAGAGAGTAAAGAAAGAAATATGAAATGCCTGGGGGTTGTCTTTCTTGTGGTGAGTTGTTTGATTTTGGCCAAAAGATTCTGAAAGATGAAATCAAGCATTTGATGCTCACAGCGTGGCCAAGGTAATGTTTTTACAAGAATTAGACCCCTCAGGGATGCATACCAGGAGATGGAACTTACTTTCATAACTTCCACTCCCCACCAAGCACCATAAATGAAAATTGAAATATGCCATAAGATGAATTTGATAATGAATGTCTTGAAAGATAATTTATGGCATGATTAAAGAAAGAAGAGAAAAATAAAAGAAAAGATTGGGCCAAATCTTGAGGGTATTATGTTGCAAGGCCTTCTGAACCTGTCCCAAAAAATTGACAAGTGCTCACAAAGTGGCCAAGGTGATGCTTACAACAAATTTGGTAGAATACCCCCTTAAAGGTGCATGCCAGGAGAGGAACTTACTTTCATAACCTCCAATCCCCACCAAGCACCATAAAATCAAACTCTTGAGGCATTTGGGCCAGGCTTGTCAGGATACAAAGTGTGAAAGTCCTTGACAAGGTCTGGAGAGTTGGTAAGGTTGGAAGCTGGTTCCCAAGTTGTTCTTTCTGGGTCTTCACTGAATCCTTTCCACTCAACTAGATACCATAATGAACCTCTCTTGAGTTTTGAGTCCAGAACCTGAGCCACTTCCCATTCTTCTTGCTCTTCCACTATTACTGGTGGTGGTGGCAATTGATGTCGATTTGGGATAGTTGATTGCTTCACTGGTTCTAACAAAGAAATATGGAAAACAGGGTGAACTGACTTCCATTGTTGAGGCAACTTGAGGTGATATGCATGGCTGCCAATCTTCTTGAGAACTTCAAAGGGTCCCAACCATCTTTCTGAAAGTTTCTTGGTGGGTCTTGTTGTCTTGATGTTCTTGGAAGCTAGCCATACTTTGTCCCCAGGTTGGAAATCAGGTGGAATTGCTCTATTTCTATCTGCATACTTCTTGAATCTTCTTATTGCTGACTCTAATTCTTCTTTGACAACTTGCTGTACTGATTGGAGTTTTGTTGATAACTTTCCAGCAGGTGAATCTTGAGAAACATGGATTGAGTCAAAGCTGGGATTTCTACCATAAATGGTGAAAAAAGGTGATTGCTTTGTGGATGAATGTTCTGCATTATTATAGGCAAATTCAGCCAGAGGGAGCCAGGTGTTCCAGTCATCTTGATGGTAACTGACATACATCCGAAGATACTGTTCTAGAATCTGATTTACCCTCTCTGTCTGTCCATCTGTTTCAGGGTGAAATGCAGTTGAAAGATCTCTTGATATCTTGAGCTGCTGACATAACTGGGTCCAGAATGATGAAACAAATAAAGAACCTCTATCACTAACAATACTGATTGGAAGACCATGTTTGGAAAAGACATGATTAATGAATATTTGAGCTAAGTCCAAAGCAGTGATTGTTGAATAAGTTGGAATAAATATTGCCATTTTTGAAAATCTGTCTACAACTACTAAAATTGAATCAAAGTTGCTTGACAAGGGCAATTGAGTGATAAAGTCCATTGATAAAGAATTCCAAGGACCAGATGGAATTTGAAGAGGCTTGAGTAATCCAAACTTCTTATGGTGGATGTTCTTGTTTCTTGAACATTGCTGACATGAGGACACATAGTCCTTGATGATTTGATTCATGCCAGCCCAATAAAAATCCCTCTTGATGAGCTTGAGGGTCTTCTCCTGGCCAGGATGGCCAGCCAACGGTGAGTCATGACGCCTTTGAAGAATGTCCAATTGAACTTCATGATTTCTTGGAATAACTACTCTATCTTTGAACAATAATAATTTTGCTTGAGGTTCAAGAGAATAGTCTGGGACTGATTCTCCTCTTGCTAATTTCTTGAGGATCTCCTTATAGTTTTTGTCTTGCCATACTTGTCTTTGGATCTGATCAACTAAATCTGAAAACATTTCAACTTTTATGGAAAAGAATCTTGACTCTTGAATTTCATTTTGCTTGAGAACTTGATGAAAGTTTTGAGGATTCTTGCTGATGAAATCCACCCCCCTCTCTGGGTACACGTTGTCCCGACGTGACAAGGCATCTGGTAAAGTGGCCAGCCTGCCTGGGCGGTAAGTGATAACAAAGTGAAATTCAGACAAAAATTCAGCCCAACGGGCTTGACGACGAGTAAGGACTTTAGAGGACATAAAATATTGGAGAGAACAATGGTCTGTCAAGACCTCAAAGGAATCAGAAAGAGAAAGGAGAAAGGCTCTCCAGCGCTTGAGAGCCCAAACTATGCCAAGGAGTTCCTTGTCATGAATTTCATAGTTGAGTTCAGCTGGTAAGAGCTTGCGACTATCAAATGCAATGGGATGCTTTCCTGAGTCATTCACCTGACTCAGTACAGCACCCAAGGCATAATCAGAGGCATCAGTCTCTACAATAGTTGGGAGAGAAGGATTAAAGTGAGAGAGGATAGGAGCAGTGGTGAAAGCTTCTTTGAGTATCTGAAACTGGCTAAGAGCTTCCTCATTGAAGATGAAGGGAGAATCTTTTTTGAGAAGGGAAGTGAGAGCAGAGATTTTTTTGGAATAATTTTTAATGAAACGACAATAAAAGTTGGCAAAGCCAAGAAAAGATTGGAGGGCCTTGATGTTCTTGGGCTGAGGCCAATTGAGTATTTGTTGAACTTTTGAAGAATCCATCTTGAGGCCATCACTTGAAACAACATAGCCCAAGTATTCCAAACTTGAGGCATGGAATACACACTTGGAGGCTTTAGCAAACAAATTATTGTCTCTCAGTCTTTGGAGAACAGAGGCCACATGTTTAACATGTTCATCCAAAGAGCTAGAGAAGACCATAATATCATCTAAGTACACTACAAAAAAAATGTCCAAATAATCTGCAAAGATATCATTCACAAGATTTTGGAATGAAGCTGGAGCATTGGTTAAGCCAAATGGCATAACCAAATACTCATAACTGCCATATTTGGTTCTAAAGGAAGTTAAATGCTCATCCCCCTCTTTAATTCTCAGGAGATTATAAGCACCACGCAGATCTATCTTGGAGAAGATAGTAGCACCGTTAAAGATGGTAAGAAGCTGATTCATTGGAGGAACAGGATACCTGTTCTTCCTAGTGACAGCATTAAGTTTGTGGTAGTCAACACACAAACGAAGACCACCATCCTTTTTCTTAACAAAAAGGACAGGTGCTCCTGTTGAGGAGGAGCTTGGTCTGATGAAACCCTTCTCTACATTCTCTGAAATGTAGGCCCGCAGTGTTTCTGACTCATTCTTTGATAAAGAGTAGATAACACCAACTGGAGGTAGAAGACCCTCCAGTTCGATATGATGATCACAGGCACGGTGTGGAGGAAGTTTCTCTGCTTTCACTTTGGAGAATACATCCAAATATTTGTGATAAACAGGAGGGACTACCTTCAGCACAGTTTCAATCTCTTCTGGCTCTTCCTCCTCATCCCACTGCTCCTCCAGGGAGGCATGAAAAGATAAAGGAGGAAGGTCCATATCCCCTTGAAAGAGATGAAGTGAAGATATAGCAACATCTTCTCCAACATCTTTTATCTCTTTGAAGACTTCATATCTTAATGGAAGTAATGACTGAGAGGGAAAAGTGGAGGGGTTATGGACAGAAGGAGGAAAGGAAGGTGTCTTAAGTTCACCAACCAGAGCAACACTGTTGACAGCAGTGGATAAGTCATTACTAGTAGAAGAAATAATACCACTAGAATCCTTATGACTAGAATCATAGGTGATCAATCCATTTTTCCAATCAATAATGGGATTAAAATGGTAAAGAAAATCATAGCCCAATATTAGGTCTTCTCCCTTGGGTGAATCTATGATAAAGAAATCCCATTCAAAGCTTGGGAAGGAAGGTAAATCAACAACCCACTTGGTATAATGGGTGATGAACAGGGAAGTGGATTCATTAGAATCCAGAATGAAAAGAGGAATCTTTTCAGGGAGCTCTGACATGGTCAATGAGTACTTGAGAACAAAATTCTTTGCAATAAAAGAGTTTGTAGCACCAGAATCAATGAGAATACTATAAAAAATATCAGAGATTGAAGAAAAAATAAGAAATTTTAAAGATTTCTTGACACTAGTATTCAGAGTGCACAATTGTTCTCTTGAAGGAAATAAGTGAGAACCATTGAACACATCATGATTCCCACTCAGGCTTTTCCCTGCTTGCTAGGGAAGCCTTTTGATGACCCTTGCCTATTTTCAGGCCTCTTGAAACATTTTTCAAATGGGTGTTTACCACCACAATAATTGCACAAGCCTTCTTTAATCCTCCTCTCCTTTTCAGAACCAATTAATTTGTTGTCCTTTTTGAGGAGAGCAGAATGAGGCTTGTCTTTGGACACTTGAAAATTCTTCCCCTTCTTATTCTTCTTGTGATAAGGCTTCTTTGATGATGAACTTTGAGGGGGCTTGGAGGAGTTGGATCCACTGATTGGAGGCTTCTTCTCTTGATGACTGCCCTTTTCCTTCTGCCTCTCATGGTACCTGGTATCTAATTCCAAGGTGATGTCCATGAGTTCTTGAAGACTATCAAAAGTTCCAGGGTGAGAAGCCAATTGGTCCAACAATCTTGATGCCAAACCTCTCCTATACACATGAATATAGGCTCTTTCCCCCCAATCTCCAATTCTTGACATTAAGCTTCTGAAATCTGCTATGTACAAGGAAACATGACCACTTTCTTTAATCCTCAAATTGTCCAACTCTTGTTCAGCTTTCCTGACTTCATTGGGGTCACCAAACAGAGTGAATAATTGAGATTCAAATAATGGCCAATTATTGAGGAGGTAGGAAGGGTCTTCATTGGAAATATTTGAGAGGTAAGGTTCAATCCACTTGCCAGCTCTACCAGTAAGAAAAGAAGTTGAGTACAAAACCTTCTTCCTGTCAGAGAAGAAGTTTGCTGGATCATTATGGAAAATTAGTTGACAGGATTGGACAAATCCTCTCAACTTATGAGCTTGAGTACCATCAAAAGAATCAGGTGCCTTCATGGATGGAGTCTTGAAAGCAGGGGCTTTGGAATTGTCCCTGGGGGCAACTGCTTGAGTGAGTTGTCCCATGAACTGAGTCATTTGCTCCATCATCTTGAGGAGACTTGGTTCAGTTTGAGAGACAGGAGGTTGACTAGAAAGGGCTAGATTAGAACCCTGAGGCACCTCTGGAGCATTTGCCAAGGCATATGCCACTTCAGTCTCCCCAGAATCATCCTCTTCCACAGACTCTTCCCCCTCCTCATCTTCAACTTCCCCTAATCTTGCTCTTGCACCTTCAGACATGCCAGGGTAGCCACCCAAAAGTCCAGAAAAGGATCTTGATCTTCTAGATTTCATTCCACCTCTTCTTGAGGGTGCTGCTCCTTCCATTGGTGGTCCTCTGTCCAAATTTGCACTCAGTTGATGAACTGATGGTGTGCGGTCAAGAGGAGCCCTTGCTGTAGGAGTGAGAACAGCTGGAATCTTCTGGGATCTAGTATGCTTGGCTGGGGGACTATGCTGAACTGGCATTATGAAAGAAGAATGAATAAAAACTTGATGATACTTTGAATAAAATAAGGCTTGACCAAAACAATCCAATGAGAATCTTGATGAACTTGAGAAATCAATCAATAGTCTTGAAGTGAATCAATATGAATAAATCTTGAAGAGTGAAGATGACAAAGTCAAATTCTTATGAATAATCAATTTCAATCAATAAGTCAAATCAAGTCAATCAAAATCAAATCAATTAAGTCTTGAGGAATTCAATCAATATCTTCAAAAATCAATTCAATTTTCTTGAGGAATCAAATTCAAATCAATCAATTAAATCAAATCTTGAGGATAAATCAGGTATCTTGAAGAATCAAATGAAGTCAATCAAATCAAATCAAATCAATCAAAGTCAATTCAAAATCTTGAGGTGAAATCAATGTCTTGAGGAATCAATCAATCAATCAATAATCTTGAGAAATTTCAATCAAAACCACTGAATACCCCAAACCAATAAACCCTGAATGATGAATCAATTAACCCAACTAATTCCAAGCAATAAAACCTGAATAAACCTGAATTCAAACAAAAGAGAAATGAAGATGATAGAGAATAAAGTGAATTGGTCAGCAGAATAGAGAAATTAGAAAGAATAAATTTTCATGAGAATGAAATGAGAGAGATGAAAATTGATGAAAATCATAAAATCATTAAAGTTCATAATCATTAAAAGATCATAATAGAAGAATGAGAGAAATGAATAAAATGAATGAAAAGAAAGAAGCAATTATGAGTTAATTAAAATAATGTCACAGGGGCTCTTCTAAAATGAAGAGGGCCTGGCACTCAGTGAACAGACTTACTTATGGAGGGCTCAGAAGAAATACTCAAATGATAAGAGTAATGGAGTAAGAGGATAAATTCCTAGTCATAAAATAATAAGCATAAAAGATAAGAGAGACAAAGCAAAAGCAATAATAAAGAGCCAACCACAAATAATCCTGTACCACTGTTTCAACCTGTTCAGAAAAGAGAAAAGGGATTAATAAGGATATGGCCACCAGGACTCTACTGAACAGGTGAGGGAAGGCTAAGACTAACTTAATAAGTAATAAAATAATATTCCAAAGTGAGAATAAAATAATATTAAATAATAAATCAACTATTTTAATTAACTGGGGAAAAAACCCCCAGGTGGGTGAAGAGGGGCTGGTATATGTGAGAAATACCAGCCTTGGAGTTTGAGTGCTGAGATACTTGTCTGTATGCTGGAAGAAGTTGGATGTGGGATTGAATCCTGTATTGGTGAATCCAATACAGGTTATACAGTCAATACAGGTATTTGCGCCTGTATTGATGACAGGCCTGTATTTAGTGAATCCTGTATTTGGGTCTTGCCTGTATGAAACTGTATTGAGGTATGAAAACTGTATTGGGTGAATTGTTGAATGAAACCCCCTTGCTGATTGGGTTTTGAAGGGTATCCATGATATAATGATTTGCTGATGATGATTGGAAATGCCCCTGCCTCCTTGGCTGTGACAACAACACTATTATGGAATTCATTCAGTATAGATTATATTAAGATTCTATATGACAGGGTCATAACAAATGTGTGTTTGACTCTATGCTAAAGAATTTCATAAAGGAAGTGGAATTGTCCTTCATAATGAGCTTTTTTTTAATATTTAATCTAGTTGGGAAGATAATGATGGTTCTTCACATCATTTAATTAAGAGTTGGAATAAAATAGGGTAATTATTATCAATCTTATAGATTTCTTTTAATTTATTAAATAATTATTTGCCAATGTATGTAACACATATTTATTCTATATGACTTTATTCCTGTGGTTCCCATTCTTGGTTTTCAGATGTATTTGATAAAGCCCATCTGAATTTTTATGAATATTTTAAGACTTATGTACTATAGTAATGTTACCTATATACTCTTGAATAGAAATTTTTTATATAAAAATATTTCTATTTGGTTTCTTAATGTTTAATAATGATTTTACAGAGTAAAATTATGTAATTAAATCAAAGACTTTTCCATCTAGTTAATAGTATAATATCTCTAAATACAATACTAAGAAAAGGAATTCCATTTGACTTTCTCCTTACCTGGATTATTTTGGCTTAATTTATCCGAAAATAAAGCAAATTTTCCTTTAAAATTGTTTTTAATTAATGATTGGCTTATGTTGTAGTAAAGAACCTAATCCTTCCCCAAAAGAATAAATGTAAACTTTTAAAGGTAATTTTCAATCTTTTGTTAAGATGAAAGGGGAATTTGTTAGGTATTTTTTTTAGTTCCTAATATTATTTGAATTTCTGTTGATAACAGAGCTTATAAATATTTTTTTTTCAAAACTCATTTATATGATGTCTATAATTTCCAGAAAATCCTAATAATGACCAAATTTCTTTCTGAGTTTGGGGAATTGGTTTAAGTAGTAATCCTGCTAACTTTGTTTTATCTATTACCAAGCTTAGTTCAGACACAACATTTACTACTTCTTTTAGCTCACTATATTCAAAATTAAATTTTTTCAAGTATATTATAATATTGACTTGCACTACTTATAATAAGACTCTTTTAAGTATTGTCAGGTGGTTTTCCAATGTTTCTGAGAAAACTATGATAGGTTAAATGTAGATAATTAGACATATTTATCATTATTTTATAATGGGAGGGAAAATGTTTCATAACAAATGGAATTATTAAGTACTCATATATGCCACAATGGAATATTATCCCTAGTACCTTTTTTTGGAAATTTCTGTTAATAAATTTTCATAGAAGCCTTTTAAAGCATCCATGGATGTAATAAAATTAGCTTGTGGAAATTGTGTTAATGTCTCATGGATTCTACATATTGGGTATATTCCAGGGATGTTGCAGGTATTTAAAGCTCCAAAATATCCTAAAATACTTGATTTAAAATTTTCCCAGGTTAGAATGACAGGTGTAGTTACCTCTACCTGTTCATTATGCCATAATTTACTTAATACCCCTAGGTCCATTAATGCTCCAATATGGATCTTTAAGGCTTCTCTAGATCTTGGGATGGCTGGATAAGCTGGCCTTATTAAAAGAAGTAGATAAGGTTTTTCTACATTTAGAATGATGTCTACCTCATTTCCAATAATAGAACTAAGTGGTTCTTTGTCAGCTACAAAGGAAAATTTTTACTTATATAGGAGATCAATCCATTTTTATTTTATTTTTGATGTCAATTATTAATTGAATTCTGCGTTTATTAGTTGTTCAATTATTAATCAGGGGCTTTCTAGGATTTTATATTCATTTTTTATAACATTAATTTGTTTTTTTGGTATTTAATAAGCCAAATACCTATCTTTTATTGTCCCATACAGTAAAATATCTATCTTTTTGGTTATAGATATATATTCCATAGATTGATAATTAATAATTTAAAAGTATGAAATGGTTATTGGTAAATTCATCCATCAATAAAAATTCCACTTTAATTCTTATACAATGAGAAGGATGTGGAAAAATAAATTTGAAGTCAATTATTCCAAGGGGCTTAATGCTTTAACTTGCACTACTAAATTTAAACCCTTGCATTGGTATGAGTTTTTCTTCCAAATCTGGTATAAGTGTTTTTAAATGATTTTTTCCAACACATTTGAAGTTTGCACCTGTTTCCAGATTAATTTTTTCCTCTTTATTATTTAGAAAAAAAAGTACTTATACTTGATTTCCCAGATTTATAGATCATTCCTTTTGAAGGTTTGGTTCTATGTAATTTGGAATCTTGTATATTTTCAAGGCATGTTTCAGATGTTTCAATTTGTGGAAAATTTTAATTTAAATCTAGAACTTAATAGATTTAATAAATTTTTTTAATTTGGGGATTAATTATGTTAATTTAATCACTTTCAGAGATCTCTGATTCTTCAGTATATGTTTTAGAATCAGATTCTTCTTTAAGAAAATTATTGGCTAAGTGTTCAATACCACCAAATTTATAAAAAATTTCTCTTATAATTAGTGGTATTGTGTTTGAAAGGTTCCTTTTTCTTATCTTTCTTAATAAATGGTTTATCTGGGCTTTCTATGTATAGCTTATTCCATGTCCTTCCAATCTTGGTTCTTTTCAAAATGTCTTCCAGTGCATTAATTTACTCTTATGTGGAACATGGCTCTATGAACCTGCTTCTTAGGGAATGTTCCAGTTATCCTAAATATTTCTTGAGTATTTTATTATTCACCATATTTTTTAGAATTCATGGATATAGTGCATTTATTCTTTAAACTTGCCTTAAGAATTGAGTTAAACATTTTTCTTTTTATGGGTCAAAGAATTAGTTTTCTAATTAATTCTCTATTTTATACATCCAAGCATCATTTTACCACTTGGTGAGTATTTCATTTTTACACCAACATCAGGTATTTTTTTACCATTTTAATATCTTCTTCCATAATAAAATCTCTTTGAATATGACTAAAATAGTGAATGTAATCTTGCAGTGATTAATTAATCTGGTATGGAATAATCTTCTTAAAACATATTAATTGTCTTAATAAATAACATGTTGTCATATCCAGCTTCACCTGTGAATGTTGGAAACTCTTTAAGTTGAGATTATTCTTGTATTAAAAATTTATTGTTGTCTTGGTGATTTCAATATGTTATTTCCTCTTTTGGCTTAAAAGGGCTTCTTATATAATACAATGGGGTTGATAACTTTGGCATATTTAAGTTAGCCTCATTTATTTAATCCATTTGATAAATAATAAGTCTAATTTCACTTTCAATATCATCTTAAATATTAATTCTTTCTCAATAAATTCTTTCTACATGGTCCAGAAGCAAATTTTGGTGTAACAAAGTCTTTTCTTTGAATTTTTCAACATAAATGGACAATTTATTTAATTTTTCTGTAAAATTGTCAATAATTTGGTCATAATTGCTTTTCTTACTCTTTTATTTGATATATTTTATGTATTTATAAAACCCTTGTTGTACTTGTATTTATTTATGAGTATTGTAAATTGGAGCTTTTGGCTTGTTATTTTTAGCCATAAATTTCATATTATTCATTTCTTTTTTATTTTGTACAATAATTTGGGATAAATATAATATACTTCTTTTTCTTTCTTTTATTGATAATAAATTATTTTTTCAATGATTTTTTAATGTAAGATATCATTTTTAATATATGATAAAATATCTAAAACATCAGGGGACAATGTTACTTCTTTGGGAAAGATGGTTGTCCCATTCTTTTCTAATTTCTGTCCTTGAATTCCATCAAGGTTCTTGCCATGTTGAACATTTTTTCCATAGAATATTTTTGGATTATGGGGATCCTGTACCTTGGAAATATAGTTTCCTTAAATTCTTTTACTTTTCTTCTTTCCTTCCTGTGGAGGTTGGTTGTCTTGAGGAGTTCTGGTAGAAGCTACTGGGGCTTCTTCCTTGCTTGCCTCCTTCTTTTTGTGGTGCCATTACTTTATTTTTTTAATTTGAGTTTTTGATAATATTAGATTCCATTCATTGGAGTATCACACCATTTCCTCCTCTGGAAGTAATTTATTGAGGATTTTCCAGGAGTTCATCACTCCTTGGTGGAAATGGGGCAACATTTTCCTGTCCTTGTCTTTGTATACTGTGTATTACTGTTTGTACTGGCTCATATATATGTCTATTTGAGCCCTATGAATATGATTTTCTCTTTTTCAATGAATTATGATTATTTCTAATACTGGTTCAGAAATAATGGGAACTTCAAGTAATTGCCTTTGGAATATGGCACTTCCTTGTGTGGATTCTGTTCCACTGAGGACTCTTTCTTTCCACTTTTTTGGGATAATTTCTACCTCTGAGTCCACCTAAATCTGATTGGATGGAGTATTGGAAACCTCTTCTAGTAGTCATGTTTAGAAAGAAAGAGATTAAAAAGAAATTAGAAAAATAATATAACAATTATTTTTATGGAAATTTAAGAGAGGGGCTCACCTTTAGAGTCCTGAATGGTGGGTACTGGAAACCCCAATTTCTTAGGTTTTCTTTTCCTGTTTATCATTGGTGCTGAAGGAATTTCGCAAGTTTCTTGCACAAATATTTTCACTGTGATTTTGTTATCATCTTTAGGTTTATCTCAAAAAACTAAAAAGTAAAAATGAATATAAGTCTTTTTATAAAGATATGGAAATTTACACATAAAAATTGGGTTTTTATGTTTTTATATAAGAGAAATAAGTAAAAAATAAGAAAATTGTATTTCTATTTTTATTTTTTGATTTATGAATCATAAAAAATATAATATGATTCTTCAGTTAAATTATAATATAAATTTATATTTTTAATTTATAAATACCTTATTTAATCACTAGAGTCACTTGCAAAAAGGTCTTGCAAGTCTAAGGATGCAAAAAAATGTGTTATACAATATAACTACTTTCCAAATGCCTCAATAAATTTTAGATTCAATAAATATAAAGTTATTGTATAATTTTATGATTATGAATATAAGTTATCATTGGATAAACCAACTTATAATATTTTCTAAGGTATTTCAAGTAGATATAATCACCAGGCCCCTAAATGTAAGGTTTGAATATATAAAATTAAGTGAAAATTACTAATAGGGGGTGTAAAAGTCACCAAATCCACCTTAAAATAATGCGGGATTTGGAACCCAAATACCAACACTAAATCCCAGGTTTTTTATGTGTAAATCACATGGAATTTTAACTGAGTCCCCTGGTATTTGGACCAAATCCCATGAATCTGGGCTTTCAGCTTGAAACCCAACCCAAATTAGTATTCACAATTCATACCTGTACAACATATTCTTCTACACTCCATTCTGGAAAATCTGACCAAACAGCTTACAGTCCATTTATACTTCTTCATCCATATAATAATGCCTCATTCCAAAACAAGACACATCAAGTCAGATTTGAAGATCACCTCTGACCTGCCACATCCATCAGGTCACTTAATACATACAGATTATTTAACCATAATTAATTGGCTTTCAGTCAAATCCAATTTTGAGTCATGTTTTGGTACTAGTGGTTCAACATCTATTGGAAGATATCCTTCATAAAAGCAGCATGGATTTCAGCTTATGGCCATTGAGGTCAACAAAAAATCACAAAATCACCTAAAACTTAGCTCAAGCAGCATCTGAGATCAATGGTGAACATATAAAAAGAAGTATATGGCAGCAAAAAAATTTGAAAATTCAACTGGGGTTGGCAAAATGGAAGAAGATGGGAGTAAAGGAATCAAATCAATGAGTGAAAAACATGAAAGTATGTGTCCTTGCTATGCTGAAATGGATGTGCTCTTTGGCCACAAGCCCAATGTCACTCCCATTGCAAGCTATGATTCACAAGAAAAAGAAAGCTTAAATGGTGATGATAATGTTGATGTTTTGCTTGATAAGGTAAGTTATTGTCTCTTCCTTTTTTTACCTTTGCTTATTAAACCTGTAAGGTTTGACTATGAAACAATAAGTAAAATTTACTAATTTATTACTTATTGTACTCTGAATGTCCTTATAAATTGAATAAATAAGATTAAAAATATAATAATAATAAATAATTATTATTATTATGGCGTAAAATAATTATATTATTAAATAAATATAATAATATAATTTATATTATAAAAATATAATATAATAAATAAATATATTAATATAAGATAATTAATATATTTAAAAAGCTCTTTATTATTGTTACCAACAAATAATAAAAGCGTAAAAAATTGTTTTTTATTAATAAAAAACAATTAATAACAATAATATTACTAATATTAAAGTTATGAATTAATATAAATACTATTTATATTAATTAAAGAATTATTAAGAGAGTAACAATAGAGAAATTATTATAATAAGAGAAAATAACCTACTTTTAACACTTAATATAATAATTTTGAAGTATTTCACGCCAAAAAATATAAATACAACCTTTTCAAATTGTATTTACAATAAAAATAAAGAAAATTACAAATTATTCTGGATTTTTACGTGGAAATGAGTTTTATAGAGATTTTTTAACAAAAACAATTAAATAAATGATTTAATCACGTCAAAATAGATGATTATAGCAAGGAGGTCTTTGGTCTTTAATAATATAATGCTTTTATATATAAAGAATAAAGAAATTACCTTTGATTTAATTGATTTAATGTTTTTGATGCGTCTGAGGGGTAAATAGAGTAAAAAGAGCTCTATTTATAGTAAATACCTCCCTCCTAGAGTCCAACAGGCTTCTAGTAGACGTGTACTGATCATATCCACTGGAATTGATCAATATTTTAAGGTTTGAGGGTGATTACATCATGATCAAACCATATTGCATCATTATTACACCATTATTTAGAGTTATCACTGTAACTCTAAGTTTGATGACATCAGAGGCTTGGCAGAACCCCAAATTTCGTGGATTTTATTAGTTTTAATCATAAACTAATAGTATTCACCAATTTTATCACTCTTAAGACTGTTAAACTTAATTTAAGGTTACAGTATGTGATCATAACAGCTCAATTTAAGCTCAAACTTTGATCCTCAATAACTTTTAAGGTTTTCACGCTACAGCAATTCAGAGAGTGAATTCTGATAGCCTGACATAACCTTATTATGCTGCCAAGAGCTTTTCATTACATCATCAAAACTATAATTTTGATGATTTTTTTTGTAACTCATTTTTTCTGTCGAAATTCAATATTTTAAACTTCAAACCTTGATTTCAGGGGGTTATACCCTGAATTTAATAATAAAAATTACGTCATTCTTCTCGAATAAGCTAGTAGAATCCAACTGTATACTTTTTTTAAGTTTGGACTACTTTCACGACAAAGTGGTCAACAGCTCTGTTGATTTTTATCAATATTTCCTCATAAGTCTTAACCTTGTTTATAATTTGCAAAATAAAGTTCATATCTGTGTTCTTACAGTAATTACGTGGTAACTTTATCTTTGGTTCATCATTCTAGCATGTATAGTTTAGAAGATATTAGCTATGATCCCTGAATATATGCATTGACCAAAAAAGTGCATATATTCAGGATAATTCCTTAAGTATTGATTTTGGGAATTAGCTTATTAATTGTTTTATATGTGGATTTTTGTGGGGAATCCACTGGTACAATTTATTTCACATGTTGTTTCATTGGTTTCTGAGATAAATAAGTTTTTATGGTTTTTATAAGGTATTATACCTTATAATTCCTTAAATATTGACTTTACAGATATGCCATAGAAATGGTATATGTGTATTTTTCCATGGGGAATCCAATAGTATAATTTGTTTTACATGTTGATTCATTGGTTTTTAAGTTAAACCAATTTTAGTACCAATTTATGGTATTTTTTGTATATTTGAGTAATTATTTTTAGTGTATAATTATTCTAATTAATTTTAATATAATTATATTAAAGGTATAATTATTCTGAGTCTTTTTTGTGACCTTATTGGGTATGTGGTCATATCTCAAAGGCCCACATTCCCTACCACCAAAAAAGATTGTACCACAATCTGATATATGTGATTAGGGTATCATCCACTGTCCTACCTCTTCAATAGACTTTTGTTAGTCTTGAAGCTCAATAATGCTTAACTTTTTTTATTTTTCAGGTTTTTTTTCATGTCTGAACCTTCTTAGTAATTTATCAGCATTTGTTATATCTTTCTCAAGTAGCCATTCATCTTCTTGAGTTGAATTTCTATACCTCACAAGGTATTCCCTTTCTTTTTTGTTTCTTGTCCTTCTTTCTTTAAGGACTTTTACTATTTTCTTTTCCTCTCCTTCCTCCAAGGGGGGAATTTCAAGTGGGGGTTTATTTCTTAGTGGAAATAACTCCTTGTCACTTGAACTGTAAGGTTTTATCAGACTTACAGGGAAAGTTGGGTGTTTGTTCATTAGTTCACCTGTGAGTTCTAATTGCACAGCATTGGGTCCATGGAGTGCTTTTATCATAAATGGTCCTGCAAAGGAATCTTTCAATTTCTTTGGGCCTTTTATGTTATTGAAATTAAGGGTTGATACTAAAACCAAGTCTCCTATTTCGAAATCAGGTGGTTTATGACTTTTATGCCATCTTTCTTTTGCATATTTAAAAGAATCTTGCATGCATCTGTTTGCATGGTGTCTTGCTTTGTCAAGCATTATCTTGAAACTGCTTGCTGTTGGATGTATATCCACTAAGTCCTTTTTGAGGGTGTCATAAGGAAGTCTTGGATTCCAACCTTTCTCTAGCATTGCTGGTGTTTTGCCAGTAGAAGAATGGATTGATGTCTTATATGCCAGTTCAAGTGCTGGTATTAGTGTACACCAATCATGGGTAAAACCATCAGAATCTTTGAATTCTAGCCCATAAGCACAGAATCTTCTGATCATATCCTCTAGGGTTTGTATCATTCTTTCTGCTAGACCATCAGTTTGAGGATGATAAGCTGTTGAGAATGATAACTTTGTCCCAAACAAGTTATGGAGGTTTGTCCATAATGCTGAAGTGAACTTTGGGTCTCTGTCACTTATAATATTTTGGAATAAGCCTGTGTGGCTAATGACTTTATTCCATATCATTATGGCTGTATCCATAGCTGTGTCATCTTTATGACATGGTAAGAACATGGGAGTTTTACTGTACCTGTCAACTAACACTAGACATGCATTATAACTCCTGTCTCCTCCTGGAGGTAAGGCTGTTACTCAATCCATATGAACTATTTCCCATGGGGATTTTGGTTCTTGGATTTGGATCATCATTCCAAATTTCTTTCCTGTGGCTCTGTTGGCTTTTTGGCATCTGTCACAGGTTTGGCAGTACTCTGCAACATCTTTCTTCCAATTTGGCCACCAAGAGCAGGTTTTCACCCTCTCTAGTGTCCTATCTTCTGAGAGATGTCCAGATGCAACACTATCATGACACTCATGTAAAATAGTGTTTATTAGTGTTCTGTCTGTTAAGGCCATAACACATGTGTGTTTTGTTCTATGGTAAAGGATTCCATCAAGGAGGTGGAATCTTCCTTCATCATATGCCTTTTTCCATATTTCATCTAGTTTTGATGAAAGTGATGGATCTTTGCAGTCTTTCATTAGAAGTTGGCTTAAGATATGGCAATTTTTGTCTGTCTTATAGCTTTCTTTAACTTGGTTAAAGAATTCTGTGCCAATGTCTGTAACACATATTCCTTCTATATGGTGCTCTTCTTGTGGTACCCATGCTGGATTGTCAGGGGTATTTGCTAGAGCCCATCTGCTAAGACCATCTGCATTTTTATGGATATTTCCAGATTTATGAACAATAGTCATATTTCCTCTATATTCTTGGATAGCAATTTGCCATCTCAGCATATGTATATTTGGAGTCTTCATATTTAATAGTGATTTCACAGCATTACAGTCTGTGATTACATCAAATACTGTGCCATCCAAATAATACTGCAGTTTTTCTAAAGCCCATACTAGGCATAAGCATTCCATTTGGCTTGCTCCATACCTTGCTTCTGTTGGCTTTATCTGCCTTGAAATGAAACAAATTGGTCCTTCCACTGGTTTATCATTGATAATTTGTGTTTGGTGAAGTGCAGCACCTAGTCCTTCTCCACAAGCATCAATGTACAGTTTGAAGGGTAGTTTCCAATCTGGCATCAGAAGAAATGGGGCATTTGTTAAGGAATTTTTCAATTCTTCATATGCCTTGACTCTTTCTTCTGTCATCTCATAGACTGTTTGTTGGTCACATAGCTTATACAAGGATTTAGCAATCTTTGCAAAGTCCTTTATATGCTGTCTATAGTAACCAGCAAATCCTAGAAATGATTGCATTTCTTTTTTGGTTTGAGGCATTGGTTTAAGTAGTACTGCTGCTACTTTATTTTTGTCTATGCCTAGACTAAGGCCAGATACTACATGTCCTAGGGCTTTTAATTCACTATATGCAAAATGACACTTTTTCAATGAAATTTTCATATTTACTTGGACTATTTTCTGTAGTACCCTTTCTAGTCTTGTCAGGTGATTTTCCCAAGTTTCTGAGCAAACTATGATATCATCAATGTAGATTATTAACCATCCTTCTGATAATTCTTCAGGAAATATGGTATTCATCATTCTTTGATAATGGGAAGGTGCATTTTTTATCCCAAATGGCATTCTTAAGTATTCAAAAATTCCACAATGGACTATTATTCTTAGTAGTTTCTTGGCATTGTCTGTTAAGACATTTTGATGAAAACCCTTAAGAGCATCCATAGCTGTGATGAACTTAGCTTGTGACAATTGGGTCAATGTCTCATGGATTCTGGGTATTGGATATCTGTCTGGAATGGTATAGGTATTCAGGGCTCTGAAGTCTCCTACCATCCTTGATTTTCCATTATGCCAAGTTATAATGACAGGTGTAGTAACTTCTACTTGTTCATTGTGTCCAACCTTTCTTAATACTCCAAGGTCCATTAATTCTTTAATGTGCACCTCTAGGGCTTCTCTAGCTCTTGGACTGGCTGGATAAGCAGGTCTTCTTAATAAAGGTGGGTAAGGTTTTTCTACATTAAGAATTATATCCACTTCATGTCCAATTATGGCACCTAGTGGCTCTTTGTCAGTTGCAAAGGCATTTTTATACTTAAATAAGAGGTCAATCAATTTTTCTTTCATTTTTTCTGTTAATTCTTGATTGAATTCTGCCTCTTTGAGTTGTTCAGATAAAAAAAGTTCTTTTTCTGGAATTTTTTCCTCATTCTTAATAACTGTGATTTGTTTTTTGTTATTTAAGAATCCAAACTTTTGTCTTTTATTATCTCCTATGGTAAAATATCTATCCTTTTGGTTGGAGATATCTATACTATAGATTGATAAGTAGTCATTCCAAAGTATGAAATGATTACTAGTACAGTTGTCCATTACTACAAACTCTACTTTAATTCTGACACATTGTGAGGGATGAGGAAAAATTAGTGTTAAATCAATTATTCCAAGTGGCTTCATGCTCTCACTTGCACTACTAAATTTGACACCTTGTATTGGCATAAGTTTTTCTTGCCAGTTTGGGACAATGGTTTTTAAATAACTTTTGCCAACACAAGTGCAATATGCTCCTGTATCCAAGTTAACCTTTCCTTCTTGGTTATCAACCATAACAATAATAATACTTGATTTTCCAGCTGTATATCCCATTCCTCTTGCAGGTTTGGTTCTATACATTTTGGCATCTTGTATGTTTGTCAGATTTGTGTCAGATGTTCCAACTTGTGGCAAGTTTGAGTTAACATCCAGTACTTCATAAATTATATCAATATTATTAATTTGTGCATTAATTATATTGATTTCATCACTTTCAGAGCTTTCTGACTCTTCTGTCTCTTTTTCAGAGTCTGATTCCTCTTCTTTGTCATTGTGGTTTTCTGTTTCCACAATTTCATTAATCTTTGCTTTTTTAAGGCAATTATTGGCTAAGTGTCCAATACCTCCACATTTATGGCATTTTCTTTGCTCATTATTGTTGGATGTATTGGGCTTAAAGGATTCTCTTGATTTATCTTTTTTGATAAATGGTTTATTTGGGCTTTTAATGTCCAATTTTTTCCAAGTCCTGCCAATTTTTGTTCTTGTCACTATATCTTCTAGTGCATTTATATACTCTTCTGTGGAGCATGGATCTATGTACCTGCTTCTTAGGGCATGTTCTAGTTCCCCTCCACATTTTTTAAGTATTTTCATATGCACCATCTTCTGTGACATTTCTGGGTACAGTGCATTAAGCCTTTCAACTTGTTTTAAGAACCAAGTTAAAGGTTTATCTTTCTCAGGGTCAAAGAAAGAGTTTTCAAATGCATTTTCTATCTTATACCTCCAGGCATCATTTGCCCACTTGGTGATTATTTCTTGTTTCCACCAAGACCAGGTATTTTTACCATTTGTTTGTCTTATGCCATAATACCATCTTTTTGCAGATTTCTCAAACAACGAGTGTAATCTTGCAGTGATTAATTCATCTGGTATGGCATAGTCTTCTTGTAACATGTCAATTGTTTTAATAAATGACATGTGGTCATATTCACCTTCTCCTGTGAATGTTGGCCATTCCTTCAATTGAGGTGCTTCCTTCATTAAGACTTGGTTATTGTGTTGGTGACTCAAGTCTGTTATGAAAGGATTTGACAATTCCTCTTTTGTTTTAACAGGGCTTCTTATATGAGAAAATGGTGTTGATAACTTTGGCATATTTAAATTAGCCTCATTAATTTTATCCATTTTTTCTGTAATAAGCCTTATTTCACTTTGTATATCATCTTTCAGATGCATTCTTGCTTCATCACTTTTTTCCACATGGTCCAAAAGTAATTTTTGGTGTGATGAAGTCTTTTCTTCAAATTTTTCTACAGAAATACTTAATTTATTTAATTTTTCTGTAAGATTGTCAATACTCACATCATAATTGATTGTCAAAGTCTTGTCTTTGATATCTTTTATGTATTTATACAATTCTTGTTGTCCTTGTATTAATTTTTGAGTATTTTCAATTAAATTCTTTGGTTTATTATTTTCAACAATAAACTTAATGTTGTCAATTTCTTTTTTGTTTTGCACAACAATTTTTGTTAAAGAAGATAAATTGTTATTTATTTCTTGTAGTGATAATAAACTATTTTTAATTTCTTTTAGAGGTAATATACTATTTTTAATTTCTGTTAAAGTATTTACAACATCTTTGGACAAGGTTATTTCTTTGGGAAATGAGGTTGTCTCATTCTTTGCTCTTCCTTGTCCTTGAATTCCATCAAGGTTCTGGCCATGTTGAAAACATTGTCCATGGCATCCTTTTGGATTCTTGGGATTCTGTAGCTTGGGGAATATGGTTTCCTCCAATGCTTTTTCTTGTTCTTCTTCCCTTCTTGGGGAAGTGGGTTGGCTTGAGGCTTGCTGGTAGAAGCTACTGGGGCTTCTTCCTTGGTTGCCTCCCTCTTTTTGGCATGATAATCCTTGATTTTTTTGATTTGAGGTTTGGATGACAGTGGATTCCATCCATTGGAGTATTTCACTATCTCCTCCTCTTTGAGGAACTTTTTCAGGATGTGCCAGGAGTTCATCACTCCTTGGTGTATTTGAGGCAGCATTTCCCAGTCTTTGTCCTTGTACACTGTGCAATACTGCTTGTACTGGCTCATGTAGATGTCTATTTGAGCCCTCTGAATGTGATTTGTACCTGTTTGAGTTACTCATACTTAGTTCCAATTCAGGCTCAGATATCATGGGCATTTCTGGGACTTGCCTTTGGGATAAGGCACTTCCTTGTGTGGATTCTGTTCCACTGGGGATATTGCCCTTTCTTTTCCCTTTTGAGGGATCAATTCTACTTCTGAGTCCAGCTCCATCTGATTGGATGGAGTATTGGGAACCTCTTCTGGTAGTCATAATTAAAGAATAAGAAAAAATAAAAGTATTTTAGAATAAAATTCTTTTATGGCAATTTAAAAAGAGGTGCTCACCTTCAGAGTCTTGAATGGTGGGCCCTGGAAAGTCTAATTTCTTAGCTTTCTTTCTTTTGGTGATAACTGGTGTTGGAGAACTTTGACAAGTTTTTTCCACCAATCTCTCAACAGTAGCTTGGTTGTCTTCTGTTGGGTTATCTTCAAACACTAAAAAAGACAAATAAATATAAGTCTTTTTATAATAAGTGTTATTTTTGGCAAGATATGGCAATTTTCCACGTAGAAATTGCTTTTATATCTTTGAAAAATTGAAATAAATAAAGAAATGAATAAAAATGAATAAAAATAACTTTTTTATTGGTTTTTAATATTTTTTAATATTTTTTTTATATATTTTTTTATTTTTTTAAAGAATAAAATAAAAAATGAATATGATTCTTATAAAATTAAATTATAATAAAAATTATTTTTGATTTATAAAATATCTCTTTTAATCACTAGAGTCACTCAAAGAAAGTTCTTGCAAGTCTAAGGATGTGAAAAACCACGTGTAAGACAGTACAATTGCTTTCCAAATGCCTCAATAGCTTTTAAAATCAATGAAATATAAAATTATTATATAATCTTTATGATTATAAATATAATTTATTATTGGATAAACCCAAATAGAATCTTTTTAAAGGTCTTTTAAGTAAATATCACGGCCAGGCCCCCAAATGTAAGGTTTGACTATGAAACAATAAGTAAAATTTACTAATTTATTACTTATTGTACTCTGAATGTCCTTATAAATTGAATAAATAAGATTAAAAATATAATAATAATAAATAATTATTATTATTATGGCGTAAAATAATTATATTATTAAATAAATATAATAATATAATTTATATTATAAAAATATAATATAATAAATAAATATATTAATATAAGATAATTAATATATTTAAAAAGCTCTTTATTATTTTTACCAACAAATAATAAAAGCGTAAAAAATTGTTTTTTATTAATAAAAAACAATTAATAACAATAATATTACTAATATTAAAGTTATGAATTAATATAAATACTATTTATATTAATTAAAGAATTATTAAGAGAGTAACAATAGAGAAATTATTATAATAAGAGAAAATAACCTACTTTTAACACTTAATATAATAATTTTGAAGTATTTTACGCCAAAAAATATAAATACAACCTTTTCAAATTGTATTTACAATAAAAATAAAGAAAATTACAAATTATTCTGGATTTTTATGTGGAAATGAGTTTTATAGAGATTTTTTAACAAAAACAATTAAATAAATGATTTAATCACGTCAAAATAGATGATTATAGCAAGGAGGTCTTTGGTCTCTAATAATATAATGCTTTTATATATAAAGAATAAAGAAATTACCTTTGATTCAATTGATTTAATGTTTTTGATGCGTCTGAGGGGTAAATAGAGTAAAAAGAGCTCTATTGATAGTAAATACCTCCCTCCTAGAGTCCAACAGGCTTCTAGTAGACGTGTACTGATCATATCCACTGGAATTGATCAATATTTTAAGGTTTGAGGGTGATTACATCATGATCAAACCATATTGCATCATTATTACACCATTATTTAGAGTTATCACTGTAACTCTAAGTTTGATGACATCAGAGGCTTGGCAGAACCCCAAATTTCGTGGATTTTATTAGTTTTAATCATAAACTAATAGTATTCACCAATTTTATCACTCTTAAGACTGTTAAACTTAATTTAAGGTTACAGTATGTGATCATAACAGCTCAATTTAAGCTCAAACTTTGATCCTCAATAACTTTTAAGGTTTTCACGCTACAGCAATTCAGAGAGTGAATTCTGATAGCCTGACATAACCTTATTATGCTGCCAAGAGCTTTTCATTACATCATCAAAACTCTAATTTTGATGATTTTTCTTGTAACTCATTTTTTCTGTCGAAATTCAATATTTTAAACTTCAAACCTTGATTTCAGGGGGTTATACCCTGAATTTAATAATAAAAATTACGTCATTCTTCTCGAATAAACTAGTAGAATCCAACTGTATACTCTTTTTTAAGTTTGGACTACTTTCACAACAAAGTGGTCAACAGCTCTGTTGATTTTTATCAATATTTCCTCATAAGTCTTAACCTTGTTTATAATTTGCAAAATAAAGTTCATATCTGTGTTCTTACAGTAATTACGTGGTAACTTTATTTTTGGTTCATCATTCTAGCATGTATAGTTTAGAAGATATTAGCTATGATCCCTGAATATATGCGTTGACCAAAAAAGTGCATATATTCAGGATAATTCCTTAAGTATTGATTTTGGGAATTAGCTTATTAATTGTTTTATATGTGGACTTTTGTGGGGAATCCACTGGTACAATTTATTTCACATGTTGTTTCATTGGTTTCTGAGATAAATAAGTTTTCATGGTTTTTATAAGGTATTATACCTTATAATTCCTTAAATATTGACTTTACAGATATGCCATAAAAATGGTATATGTGTATTTTTCCATGGGGAATCCAATGGTATAATTTGTTTTACATGTTGATTCATTGGTTTTTAAGTTAAACCAATTTTAGTACCAATTTATGGTATTTTTTGTATATTTGAGTAATTATTTTTAGTGTATAATTATTCTAATTAATTTTAATATAATTATATTAAAGGTATAATTATTCTGAGTCTTTTTTGTGACCTTATTGGGTATGTGGTCATATCTCAAAGGCTCACAAAACCTCATTTGCTTTTCAATGGAGAATAATGGTTTAGAATCACCTCTCAATCTGGTTCCTTTGCTTCATAATGAAGATGACTTGGTTCAAGCAGAAAACCTTCAAGATGAATCAGTAAGTATGTTTAAGCCTGATACTTATTAAATCCATTGTCGATTATTTCTCCTTTTACAAGCAAAGTAAATCCATAACAAATTCAACACAAAAGCATAATCAAGCATTGATGCCCAACTTGAATGACAAGAGTGGCTCTAGGAAAATGCTGATGGATATGTTTGCACTGACATATGCAAATTTGCTTGAATCACGGCAAAAGGGTATGTCTTGGATTTATGGTTACTCTGATCAATCCTACTGACAAAATGCATGATTTGTAGCCCATGAAACCAGTGAAAATGCTTGTTTGGAGTGGGACAGGAAGAGGTGGAATGAAGAGAAAGCAAGCAATGGTTTGAAGAAGTCAAGTTGCAAAAGCAAATGGAGTTTGAGGAGAAGAAAAATACAAAGAAAAGTGGAATTGTGAATTGGAATTTAAGGAAAAGAAATGCCAGATGGATCTCACTATAGCGGCATTGTCATCAAGCAGGCCAATTGTGGAGCTGGAACGCATTCTGACATTAATCAATAAAAAATAACATATTAGGTATACATCATGTGATCATTTCAAATGCAGTTATTTGTTAAATAAAACTGATTTTTATGTGTAATTATTGATCTTATGTTGTGAAATCTAACTGCACTTTATTACCAAATTGAAAATTTGATGTTTATGCATAATTGGGGCACCAACTTGCAATTGATCTTATGTCATGAAACTTAATTGCAACTTATTACAAAATTGAAAATTGGGCAAGTTTTGCATCCAGATTTTATGTAAAGTCTGTTCCAATTAAAATTGATCGCTCCCTCCATATTTCCTTTCTTTTGAATTTTTTGCCAAATAAAAGTTGATGACCACTTTTTTCCTTTTTTTTGAAATGGTATTTAATGTCATTTTATTGTTTCTGATTTTTTTTCTATATGTTTCTTATTTTTTATTTTTTATTTTTAATTTTTAATTTTTATTTTGAATTGTTTCAACTTTTAATTTTGAATTTTTATTTTTTATTTTTTATTTTTAATTTTTTATTTTTTTTTTTTTAGTTTGAATTTTTTATTTTTTTAATTTTAATTTTGAATTCTTAATTTTTTATTTTTTATTTTTTATTTTTACCCCTCACTCTTCTTCTTCTTCTTTTTTTTTTTTAGATTATCCAAAAAAATTCACTCTTCTTTTTTAATTCAGGTAAGTAATTTTTTTTGGTTTTTTTTTCACAACTCTAATTTTTTTTATAGGTAATTTTTTTTAATTTTATTTTATTGCTTTTATCCAACTCCAACCCCCCCCATCACCATCCACCTCCAAAAACCTCCCACCCATCTCAATCCTCCACTCCAGTCACCCTGGAACCTCCCAAAAATGCTCCTGGGAGGTTCCAGGGTTTAGGCCTCTCAAATCATTCCAAATCAATTTGGAATCGATTCTGAAGGCCTCCTGAATTGATTCAGAATCGATTCAGATCATTTTTTCAATTTTTTCATGTTAATGGCCTCTAGAGGCCATTAACATCATTTTTTTCTTTTTATTTTTTTGGATTAATATAATACTGACGAAGTTTTTTTTTTGTTTTTCTTTAGATCATAATCATATTTATGATTAATTTTTTTTAATTGATAATAATTAATGAATCACTGATTATTTTTATTTTTATTTTTATTTTTATTTTTAAATCATAATGATATTTATGATTATTTTTTTTGTTTTTTTTTAAATCATCATCATTACTGACCTCCTTTTTTTTTCTTTTTTTATTCATCATCATTAATCACTGATGATTTTTTTTTTAATTTTTTTCAAATCATAATCATCTTTATGATTTTTTTTGATAATTATGAATGCTGACCTGTTTTTTTAATAATTATCATCATGAATCACTGATGATTTTTTTCATTTTACTTTTTTTTAAATCATAATAATGTTTAACTTATGATTATTTTTTTTCTTTTTTTTTAATCATCATGATTTCTGACCTGTTTATTTTTTCTTATAATCATAATCATGAATCACTGATCATTCTTTTTATCATTTTTGTTTTCTTTTAAATCATAATCATGTTTGACTTATGTGTTTTTTTTATTTTTTTTGATTATTATCCCTACTGACCCATAATTGTTTTTTTATTTTAATTTTTGTTTCATCTTCTTATTTATTTATTGATATAGGGGTGGATTATTTATAAGGGTTTATTGCGCAATGTCATTCAATTTCACCCCCCTTCCATCTTCTTTGAAATTCAAAAAAACCTCCTCCTCTGTCTCACTCTTCAAATCATTCTGATAATGTCATGGTTAGGACTAAACCAGATTCAGCACATCATCAGAATGATTTGAATGATGTTGAATGTACTATTCCTCCTCTTGATGTCATGGTTAGGACTAAACCAAATATAGAACATCATGAGGATAATAATAACAAATCAAATCATAAGAGAAAACTCACCCAAAGCCAAAGAAAACACATCCATGATCCAAAACAAATCATGTCTCACCTTGGCCATTCAAACACCAAATATAACAACTTTTCAACAATTTTAATTGACAAGAAATCAGTCAATGAATCATGGCTAAACCTTCCATCACTCAACACTCTACCCCATCCTTATGTACTCATTGATAAAAACAAAAAAGCCCTTTTTATCTGTCATCATATATGAAATAACCCCTTTTGATAATTCTTTTGGCCACTCTCAATTTCTGGGAAACCTCATCATGAAATCAATGTCCTTATCTCAAAATTTACAAGAAATTAAAACCAATAAGCAACTCCTAGCTGGCATTATGAAAGGTATTGGGTTTTGTCCTGGTTCTGACTATGGAAAATCTGCAGGTGTGTGATCTTTTTTGCTTATTATTTTAATAGCTGCTAAATAATTACAGGATTTTTAGGTGTTTACTCCAGAAAACCAGGTTTAACTCCTCATCAAGTTGAAACAGATTATAATCAATGGACCAACCTTCATCAATATGACAAATTTGTTTACTCAAGAATCTCCCATTTTTAAAAATGAGCTGAAAATGAAAATCAGTCATTAATGGAAGAAGCCAAATTTCCAAATTTCAGTCAACTAGAATGGACTTTTGCCAATCAAAAGGAAGAAGTCAAGTCTTTTACAAATGTCATTGTCACTCAAGATGGATTTTTCAATAAGCCACACCAAGATTTAAACAATCTCAATTCCTGGACTTATGGTATATTTTTTTTTGTATCAAAAAAAGATTTCCATCCCCTTCCAACTGTCTTCACCCCCTCTGGACATGGCTTGCACTTCCCCAAATTGAAAATAGAGATCAATTTTTTGAAAAAACCTGGAATAATGGAAATTCTTTGGAAGACATCAACAATGGTTCGTAATACAACAAAAACTCCTCCAGAAATAATCAATCATGACAAAATAACTCATTTTGGATGTTCTTTTCAAATCAACCATAAATTATTTAATGTAGGTGACAAATTCTTGAAAATGACACCCACCAAAATTAATTGAAAAGTCAATGGGAAATTTTAAACAAATATGCAGGACCAAAAAAGAACTAAAAAATACTAATTGTAAATAGTTTCATTTTACCAATAACATCTCCACTCCATTGTATGCCATTAAATTAAGTACATAAATAAATGGTCCTGATGAAATTCACAATTGACTATTTTTCCATCCCAAAGTGATTGGTTTAAGTATTTCACACATATTTACCACATCTTTCCCAATGTTGTTATTGGACAGATTTTCTGCATGTGGTGGATCATCATCCTCATATAGATCAAACCATTCATCACAAATTTGTGCTAAAATATTACGTAAAATTGTGCAAGAAACAACCCAACTAACAAAATATTCAATTTCATGATTATCCCTCATTTGATTTTTCATTCCCCTTAGAAAAAACCACTGCCCCTTCAAAATTCCAATTACATGCTTGATTCTGACCCTTGATTTTGCTAGACATTAATTGAAAGAATGGTTGTCTTCATTCTGTGCTAAAACTCCCTTATAAGCTGGAACAACCCAAGGAGAGCTTGAATATGCTGAATCGGAAAGTAAGTACCGATCCTTTTCATAAAACTCTTGAGGTGTTTGTGCTATCTTCATATGTTGATAGAAATTTGAATCATGAAGTGACCCAGTACAATCAACATGTAGAGCAGTGAACTGTTTGTTGATATTGCAAACCAGTTGTATTGACATAGAATACCTTAATTGTATACAATCAGTAAAAATGAAATAAAGAATTAAAATTCAACAGCTTACCTCTTTTTGCAATCAAAATAGGCTTCACCATCATTGGAGGGATTTTGTGATAATGGTATGAGACTCCCATCAATAAACCCAATGCACACCGGGAAGCCTTCTGCCTGCATTACTTGAGACATCTCTCTTTGTTGTTCTATTGTTGGACACACAATCACTTTGCAATTCAGCTTCATCAATATCTGGATCAGTCTTTGAGTGTACAACACAATAGCCCCATGGCTAGTTCCAAATGACATTCCAATATTTCACAAAGCAGCCCCATTGCCATTTAATCCTAGCCTTGATAGTGCAACAGCCAATTGGATGTCAGGATTGCATTTTTTGTTTTGTGATGAGTTTTGAAAGGTTTTATCATCTTGAATTTGTGCAACCAATTCTTCCAATGATTCATGTGTGGTCCTACATAGCTGTCAAAACTTTTCAGATGATAATGTTTGTAAATCATTCATTGTATACATGTAATGTGATGGATATCTTCTATGAGGATTGATGTATCTTTGTGATGCTATCATATCTAATAAGATTATATCTTCCTGGATATCAGAATCACTAACAGAGTTGAGAGCATTGATGAACTGCAGTGAGCTTAATGTCTGAAGTAAAGGTAGCCTTTGCAATGCCTTTGGCATGGTAAGTGAAGAAAAGATGTATAGAAAATGCAATTTGAAATCAAATAACTTAATAAATGACCAGTGTATCCAGATTTTATGCAAGAGAAGGGGATTTTCATGCAATTTAACATGCCCTTACTGAGTCGTGTGGTGTAAAAATCTCCCTTTAAGTGAAGCTAAAGGTGGGATTTTAGTATCAAAACCTGGGATTTTGTACCTCAAAATACCTCACCTCTTGAGGTGTGGGAGTTCCCAAATCCCAAAAGGTTAATGCGGGATTTGGAAAAAAAAACTTGGGATTTTGAGTGTGGGATTTGGTAGCTTTGACACCCCCTATTATTTATCTCATTGTACTTTGAATTTACGGATATGAATGAATTAATAAAATTAAAATAACTATAATAATAAGATATTACCATAATTATGGAATAAAATAATATAATAAAATGAATATACTAATATATATGCATGGAAAGTTATCACTTTTACCAAAAAATAATAAATGTGTAAGAAATTTTCATTTATTAATAGACATAATTTTTCAAGAATAATAATAGAGAAAAATATTATAATAAGAGAAAATAACTTATTTTTAACACTTAATATATTAATTTTGATTGAATTTATGCCTAATAATGTAAATAAAACTCATTCAAATTTTAGTTATGGTGGAAAATATAGAGAAATACAACTTTTACTAACTTTACATGGATTTAGAGAATTTAAGAGAATTTAATAAATAACAATGAAATATTGGTGTAATAAAATAGAAAAAAGTGATTACTAAAATATAAGACTTTGGTTTCCAATAATATAAGATTTATATATAATTGAATAAATTGTTTCACCTTTTAATTTAATATTTTATTGAATTTGATGCATCTGAGGGGGAAATGGAGGAAGAAGAGGACATTTTATATTAAAACTTGATTATAGCTACCAGCTACCTTCTAGTAAATGTTCAATGATGTTATCAAGTGTAATTGATTAATATTTTAAGGTTTGTTAATGATTACATCATAATTACACCTCTTTATCTCAGTATTACACCATTTTTAGAGTTATCACTGCAGCTCTAATTTTCTGACATTATAAGCTTGGAATGACTTCTTGAGAAATGAAATGACAGCTGTTTATGATTAAATAATTTTTTTGAATTCAAAAAACCAAACTATTAAGTTATTTTAGGAATTTATATGTTTAGATCCAAACCTTTAGAGTCTTTTTGATCATTTAAAATTCCCCCAGGACTTGATGAAGTGGAAATGTATGAACAATGGTCTATCAAAAATTTTATGTCAACAGGAGATTGTTTTATTAATAAAGGATGGGAGAGTATGAAAAATTTCAAAATTTGATCAATAAGGATGGGTCCATACTGTGAAAAAGGATTTAGTGCTTAAGGAGGAATCGTTGATGTTCAATAGATCTGTGTAGATTTTCTTTGCGCACATCTGAGAACAGATACAAAAGCTATGTGCAAGCTATGTTGTAAGGTACCTATAAGGATGGCTTGTGGATAGCTTATAGGTCATAAAATATAGTCATAATAAAGCTAAAATCTAACTGGTGCATCATAATTTCAAAAAATTTACTTTGAGCTCCCCCAATAATCATCATCATTATTATTATTAATTTCTTTTAATTGGATTTTGATTGTTTTCTTTGAATATAATTTATTAAATTATTTAATCATAAATTTATTTATTTTTTTCAATTTTATTCAAATTTAATTTTCATCAAAAATAGATAAATGAATAGTTTCTTTCTCTAATGAAGTTAATGAAGTCAAGAATTAATACATAATAATAATATTACTATTATTGTAAATAAAACTTTTTTTTATATTTTATTTATTTTAAAAAATTTTATAATTAATTAATTTTTTTTTTAAAAAAAATAATAATTAACAATTAAGAATTTAAATTTTTTAATTTTAATAATTTACATAAATTTAATTTTTAAATCAATTAAGAAAAAAAGAAAAATCCAATTAATTAAGTTTTAAAATAATTAAAGTGTCAATTTTCATAGGGGGTTTCAAATCCTTCTGTAAGTCAATTTCTGATTTCCCCAAATCAGGAAAAAGACTTTCACATTTATGGAATGACTGAATTACCATTTTATTACTGATTTATTGGCCTGGAAAAGTACAACAATAATAATGACCTTCATTCCTTTGAGCAATTAATATGGTAGTATTAAAAATTTTCAATTCTCAATTAAAATTCAAAAAAAGGAAAAAAAATATATACATTTCTACTCTTATTCTTTAATTAATTTTAGTTGATTAATTTTTAATACAACAAGTAAGTAAAATTTTGTTATTTTCTGTCTGAAGTTTCCTTTCATTTAGTGCTACTTTTCATTTTGCCTCTCATTTCTTATAAAATATCTGCCATTGCACAATTATCTTTGTTGAAGCACCAAAAAAAATGAGAGAATTAATTAATGAGACTTCTAAAGGTAGGCATAATACCAACGTTTATGAATAGCTGTTAGGTTAGTGACATGATTTGCTTCATTTAGCTACCTGATATCATTATTTCTGACTCTTTTTCCATAATATTATTGATTAAAATGACTCTTTATAGTATTCTTATGACAATTATTATTATTTTTCTTGTTTTTATTTATAATTCAATTTTTTGTTTTGTGTTTTTTGAGATTAACTAACCAATATATATAATTAAAAAACAAAAAAACTTGATTTTATCTTGAAACAGTTATTTTTCTAATTATGTTGAATAAGAATAATAATATATTAAAGAGAGCGAAAATACTATATATATATATATATATATATATATATATATATATTTATATAAATTGATAAATCTAATAATAATTATTTTCATTTCCAAATTTTTTTTTAAAAAATTTAAAATTTTGAAAATTAGTTTTTAATAAAAAAAATAAACTTTATTTCAAAACAAAAAAATTCATTAATTCATTAATTAATTGAGAAAAATAAAAACATAATAAAATAAAATAAAATAAATTTCTTTTGGGTTATTAAAATAATCATAATAATCCTTATTATTATAATTAATTAAAATCGATTTTTCAAGAAATTAAAAAATCAAATAAATAAGAAAAGTTTCTTTGTAAACACATGTAAGGATTTAGTAAAAACAAACAATCTATTACATGGTTTTACCAATTTATGGTCAAAAAAATGTAATTTTATGGTAAAACAAAAACAAGGGTTTTTTTTGAAACAAATTCTACAAATCAGTTTGAGGATATTATTGAAGTTTGTTTCTTGTTTTTTTGTGTTTTGTGGTGGATTCTCAAGCATAGAGAATTGTGTCATATTTTTTTTATAATTTTTATTCTAAGTGATAAATCTGAAAAAAATGGCATAATTCTGTCTTTTTGAAAAGCCACCACAGAGAAAAATAATTTTAATAATACACCCAAACATAGTTAGAGAATTATTTTCAGAAAATAACATCACATCCTTATGCTTTATAATAAAGCTACATGTTTTTGGCCACAAATTGGTAAAAACATGTAAGGGATTATGTGTTTTGCCTAAAACAATACATCTGCTTACCAAAAAACCCTAAAAAGTAAAGAAAACTTCAGATAATTTCAAATGTTAATTAATTTTAATCTATATTTTATTATGATGCGGTTATGAAACTTTGATTGAAAAGTAAAATAATTTTCCTGTCCTAAAAAATTGTTCAAGGTAAAATTATGAAAAATAGTAATTTTAATAGTTTTAAAAGAAAAAAACTCCATAATTATTGTTTTTAGCTTCTTTAGTATAAAGAAATAATATTATAAGGATGAATTTTTCTATAAACAATAAAAAGTTATCGAAAAATAATCTACAAGATAAATTGAAAGTGGAATTACTTGAGAAGAACTTTGGAAAATTGATATGAGAACAGAGTCCATAAAATAAACATTGAAGAGAAGAAATTACAGGAAGTGTCCAATTTAATAGTCATTAAAGAGGATTTAATTAATTTCTGGTGTGTAAAAATGATAATAATTATGTTTTGATGTAGCTGGAAGGTCAAAAATGATTTGAAAATGGTGGTTGGAATTTTTTATCAAGTGGATTAACAATGTTGAAGCTAATTATAAAAGGAAAAAATTCTAACATGAAGAGAAAAGTGGGGCAAAGAAGAAATTATTTTATATTCACCAATTATCTTCCTTCCAGGGAGAAACTTAGTATAATCAGTTGTGAGAAACACACTGAGAACAGAAAATCCAATAATGGCATCATTGAACCCTGGTTTATACCAAAAACAGCTAGTTTTAGCCATTATTAGTCCTATAAACTAGCCATTTATATAGTAATAGTTCCTTTCAAGCCTCCAAGACAAGTTGTAAGGTGTGGATATGAAACTTTGATTCAAAATCAAGTACTCTTCCTGTCCTCAGAATTTGTATAAGGTAAAAATCAATTAAAAATAGAAAGAAATATCATTCTTAAGAGAAAACGCGCCAATTTTATTGTTTATAACTTTATTAGTATAAAACAATAATACTATAAAGATTCATTGTTTTACCAACAATAAAAATTTATGCAAAAATACTCTACAAGAGATATTTAAGGCTACAAAAGAAATTTCTTCAAGAGCAATTTTAATTGGAATTAATTGAGCAAAGAATTGCAAGCAATTAATTGAAGAAAAAGATCTTTAATAAGGATATTAAAGAGAAAACACACCCAAAAGTGACCAGAGTGAATTTGGAAACAAAGTGACAAAGTTAACAGTGATGAAAGATGCTTTAATTCACTTTTGGGGTGGTTCAGGGGTAAAAATGATCATAAGAGTTACAAAAAATGATTATAATGATTTTTTCACGTGGTTAAAAGGTTAAAAATGATTTAAAAAGGTTGGTTGGAAACTTCTATTGATTGGTTTAACAGGGTTTCAACTAATTATAAAAGGAAAAGATTCTAACATGAAGAGAAAAGTGGGGCAAAGAAGACATTCTTTTATAGCCATCAATTTTCTTACTCCAAAAAGTAAAATTTACTCTTGTCGGTCGTGAAAAACAGTCTTACAACAGAAAAACCAATTATGGCATCATTGAACCCTGGTTTAGACCAAAAAGGGCTGGTTTAAGCCATTTTTTGCCATTTTAGACCCTTAAATCAGCCATCACTATAGCAATACCTGGTCTAGAGCCTTCAAAACATGTCAGAATGTGTGTATGAGGCGTAGAAATAAGTTAAAACTGTTTTTACTAACATTGTTTTAACTTAAGGGTAGTTTTACCTACTTGGCAACAGTTAAAACTGCCCTGGTTGGTATCGAAACCTCATCATCAATTGAGTCACAGACCCTGTGACTCAATTCCAGGCCAAAAGTGATGAAATTTTGCATAAATTTTGACATCTCACGCCTGTCAGCAAGGATTTTGGGGGTCTGGCTTCCCCTCAGAGCTAGAGTTCCTTTCCCCCCAATTTTAATCTTTCCAATTTATTTTTTCCTTTAATTCCTCATCATGTATTATACTTGTAATTTAAATATGTAATTCAATTGAATTGTAAAGTACAATACAGTAATAATTGATACCTCATATGTAAATCAAAGTTCACTTATGTAATACATGCGCACATTTTGACATCTCAATTGAATTCAATTGAAAATACTTCAATTCCTCATAGCTTTTAAACTAAACACAACACCTCAATTTTAACACAAAAATTGATGGTTAACATCACATGTGGTGTGAATTAAACTAAAGTTTTGAGGATTTTCAATTTTTTTATTTAAAATACTGAAAACTTAATTTAAGCTTATTTAGAGTTGAGTTACAAAAATTTCACTCAGGGGTGACCCCACCTAATTTTTTATAAGGAATCAAATGGTGAAATATATTTAATATGTTTACTTATTGGATAAAAAGCTATAATATATTTTATATAAATTTTTACCAAAAATATTTTAATTTCATAATTTTTATTAAAAATTCATGTTTACTTAATTTTTACTAGTAAAAATGACTTTTCATAATTTTAAATTTTATTGTAATTTGATTTTTAAATTATAATTAAATTTTGATTTTTAAATATAAATTGCTATTTATATTTTTATTTTTATAATATAAATAAATTTATCATTTGTGGTCTTTTGGGTATATAAAAATACCTCTAAGGCTCACATTCCCTCCCTTTAAAAAAGAATATTACTTTGTAATATTGTTATTTCTATTATGTCTGAGCCTTCTGAGAAGTCTAGTAGCTTCAGGTATGTCCTTTTCTGGAATACATTCATCCTCACAAGCTGGGCACTGTACCTAACAAGGTATTCCCTTCCTTTTTTGGTTCTCAACTTTCTTTCTTTGAGGACTTTGGTAATTTTCTTACTACCAGATGGATCAACAGGGGGTATAGATTGGGTAATTTTATTCCTCAAGGGAAATTTTTCAGCATCACTAGATTTATATGGATTTATCAAGCTCACTGGAAATGTAGGATGCTTATTGCTAAGTTCTTCAGATAACTCTACTTCAACAGAATTTTCTCCATGGAGGGCTTTAATAACAAAAGGTCCTGCAAAGGAGTCTTTCAGCTGTTTACATCCTTTGATGTTATTGAGGTTAGTGGTGGATACAAGAACTAAGTCCCCCACTTTAAAATCTGGAGTTGCATGTGATTTATCCCATTTGTCCTTAGCATATGCAAAAGAGTCCTCCATGCACCTTACTGCATGCTTTCTAGCTTTGTCTAGCATTCCCTTGAAGCTAGCAGCTGTGGGATGTATTTCAATCAAATATTTCCTCAAGGAATCTTGGGGTAATTTGGGGTTCCATCCTTTTTCTAGGATAGCAGGGGTTTGATTGGTACTGGCATGGATTGATGTTTTATATGCTAATTCCAGTGCTGGCAACAGAGTACACCAATCATGGGTAAATCCATAACAATCTTTGAATTCAAGGCCATATGCACAAAATCTTCTTACCATGTCCTCTAAGGTTTGGATCATCCTTCCAGACAGACAATCAGTTTGTGGGTGGTAGGCTGCAGAGAAAGACAGCTTAGTGCCAAATAATTGGTGAAGATTTTTCTATAGTGCTGAAGTGAATTTGGGATCCCTATCACTAATTATATTTGTAAATATTTCAGTCCATGACACTACTCTATTCCATATCAGAAGAGCTGTATCCATGGCTGTATCATCCTTGTGACATGGTAAAAAGATTGGAGTTTTACTGAACCTGTCCACAATCACTAGGCAAGCATTATAATTTCTGTCACCTCCTGGTGGTAGGCCAGTTACCCAATCCATATGGACAATTTCCCAAGGTCTGCTTGGTTCTTGGATTTTTATCATATTTCCAAGTCTCTTTCCAGTGGATTTATTTGATTTTTGACATCTGTCACAGGTTTTGCAATACTCTGAAACATCTTTCTGCCAGATTGGACACCATATACAGTTTTTTACTTTTTCTCTTGTTCTGTCTTCAAACAGATGTCCTGAGAAGCGGCTGTCATGGCATTCTTTCAGTGCAAGATTGATTAATGACCTGTCCACAACTGTGATGACACATGTGTGCTTGGTCCTGTGATAAATTATACCATCCAGTAGGTGAAATCTTCCTTCATCATAAGATTTTTTCCATACTTTATCCAAGGCATGTATTAGAGAGTTGTCTTTACAGTCTTTGTTAAGTAATTGGCATAAGATGCTACAATTATTATCTTGAGTGTAACTGTGTCTTACTTCTTCAAAGAAGGTGGTGTTCAAGTCTGTAACACTTATTCCTTCTATTGGGATCTGTGGTGAAGCTTCTTCTGGAACATAAGCAGGATTATCAATATTATTTGGTAATGGCCATCTGCGTAGTCCATCAGCATTCTTATGAATATTCCCATCCTTATGAACAATAGTCATATTGCCTCTGTATTCTTGTATGGCTATTTGCTGTCTGAGCATATGTCTGTTGGGTGTTTTCATGCTTAAAAGTGATTTGATGGCTTTACAATCTGTTATTTCCTAAAAAGCACATCCCTCTAAGAAGTAGTTTAATTTTTCCAAGGCCCAGACAAGGCATAGACATTCCATTTGACTTTCTACATATCTGGCTTCAGTTGGTTTTATTTTCCTGGATATGAAACATATGGGTCCTTCTACAGGTTTATCATTTATGATCTGAACTTGGTGAAGTGAAGCACCCAGCCCATCCCCTGATGCATCAATATACAATTTAAAAGGCAATTTCAAGTCTGGAATCAGTAAGAGTGGAGCAGTGGTCAAGGCTTCTCTTAGAGACTCAAAAGCTTTGACTCTGTCAACAGTCATTTCAAATACTGTGTCTTTGTCACACAATTGATAAAGTGGTCTTGCTATGGATAAAAAATCTTTAATGTGTTGCCTGTAATATCCTGAAAAACCTAAAAAATGACTGAGTTTCCTTTTTGTTCTGAGGCATGGGTTTTAGCAATACTTCTGAAACCTTGGTTTTGTCAATTGCAAGGGACAAACCAGATACAACATGTCCTAGTGCTTTAAGTTCTTTGAATCCAAAATGGCATTTCTTCAAGGAAATTTTCATGTTTACTGATTGAATTTTTTTCAAAACTCTGGACAATCTGTACATGTTCTCTTCCCAAGTCTTGGAACAGACAATAATGTCATCAATTTAAATGATTAACCATCCCTCTGAAAGTTCTTCAGGGAAGATTTCATTCATCATTCTTTGGAAGTGTGAAGGTGAATTTTTGATACCAAAGGGCATTCTTAAGTATTCATACTCTCCACAATGAACAATAATTCTCAAATATTTTCTTGCTCTTGGTGTCACCACATTTTGATGGAATCCTTTAAGGGCATCCATAGTGGTTATATACACTGCTTGAGATATTTGAGTAAGGGCAATTTGGATTTTTGGTATTGGGTACCTATCTGGAGCAGTGTAAGTGTTCAGAGCTCTAAGGTCTCCCACCATTCTGGATTTTCCATTATGCCATGCCACTATGACTGGTGTAGGTATTTCTACTTCTTCATTATGGCCAACCTTTCTTATTACACCAAGGTCTAGAAGCTCTTTGATATGAGTTTCCAGAGCTTCTCTTGACTTGGGACTTGCTGGGTATGCAGGTCTTCTCAAGAGTGGTGGATAAGGTCTTTCAATATTAAGAATGATATCAACTTCATGACCAATAATTGCTCCTAGAGGCTCTTTGTCTGAAGAAAATGCTCCTCTGTGGTCATACAAAAGGGAAGAAAGTTCATTTTCTTGTTTATCAGTCAGATGAAGGCTTATTTCAGCCTCCTTCAACTGTTCAGATTTAAATTTTTTCAATTGTAAGTTGACTGGTGATACTTTATTTATGGTAATTTGTCTTTTAAATGGTAAAAAGGCAAATTTCTGACGCTTATTGTCTCCAATAGTAAAGTATCTGTATTTGTTGTTATGTAAATCTATTCCATACATTATTAAATAGTCATTTCCCAATATAAAATGGGTACTAGTGCAATTTTCCATAACAACAAATTCAACAGTGATTCTTAAATTTCCATTTATATGTGGAAATATGACACTAGTTTCAAATATTCCCAATGCTTTTATTGGGTTACTTGAACTATTGAATTTTATTCCATCAATTGGCAACAATTGATCTTCAAAGTTTGGTACACAAGTTTTAAGAAAGGATTTAACAACACAGGAGCAGAAGGCTCCTGGGTCAAGCAAAATTTTAGTGGACTTGTTTTCAATCACCACTTCTGTTATACAGGAGTTACCAGCTGTATAACCTTTCCCTCTGTTTGGTTTGGTTTTCATAAGTTGTGCATCTTGAACTTTTGATAAATTGAGTTGACCATTGCTCAATTGTGGCAAGTGGGAATAAGATTTCATGATGTCAAAAGTGGCATTGATATTTTCTATATCTTTTTCAAATTTAGAAAATATGGATGACTTATCATCTGAATTGTCTCCAATTATGTCTTCTTTTTCAACATCAGGTTCCTTTTCAATATCAATTTCATTGATTTTCCCCCTTTTTGGACATGTATTGGCTAAATGGGTGGTGCTTTGGCAAATATGGCACTTTCTTACTGTATCTGAAGATTTATACTTAACATCATTAGAATTCTCTTTGGGGTTTTTGTCCACAGAATCTTTCCAGAGTGTATTAAACCTGGCTTTGAGATTCACCCTACTAGAGCCAATTTTGGTTCTGGTGGTTACTTCTTCTAATATATTAATAATATCCTCTGCTGAAGATTGTTCAGTAGTCCTGCTTTTGACAGCATGCTCTAAGTCACCTCGACATTGTCTCAGAATTTTTCTATGGATCATCAATTCTGACATGTCAGGATATAATGCTGTTAATCTGTCTGTTTGTTGGAAAAACCATGGTAAAGCTTTGTCTTTATCAGCATTAAATTTGGCAGATACAAAGGCTGTTTCCACTTTAAACCTCCAAGCATCATTGGCCAATTTGTTGATAATTTGGGTTTTCCACCAAGTCCAACTTTGGTGTCCATGTGCTTGTCTCAATTTGATATACCATCTGTGAGCTGATTTGGTAAATAAGGCATTAAACCTGGCTGTTATCAATCTGTCTGGTAATTCAAAATCTTCTTTAATCATGTCAATTCTTCTGATGAATTCCATATGGTCATATTCTCCTTCACCACTGAGGTGAGGCCATTCCTTAAGTTTTGGAACTTCTTTCAAGAGTGCTTGGCCAATTGATGGTTCCAAGTTATGAAAAGAAGTAGAAAATTCATTTTTGAATTGAGAATTTTCAATATCCAATACTTGTGGATTGAGAATCCCTGTACCCTCATTTTGATTCAGAGGTGTGGACATTCTTGGTAAGGTGCTTAGTAGTTGTTCAATATCATTCATTTTACTGTTGTTAAACCTTTGTGAATTTCTTAATTCATGTTGTAAGCTTTGTATAGAGGTTAGTAAATTCTTTTTATGATAATCCTCTTTATATGTCAGCTCATTTCATAATTCTGTTTGTTTAGTATTATCAGATATAACCTCATTTAGCTTTATTGTTAATTTTGATATTTCCTCTTTTGAGGTATCAAAACACTTTTTCAAGGCAATTATATGTGTTTTTACTTCAGTAAATGATTTTGAAATATCATCAAGAGCTTTCTTATTATCCTCTTTGATAGTATTTATGGCTTGTTATATTCTTGTTTCAATCATGTCATCAATATTGAATTTAGAATATTTGTCTGTCAATTCTTTAATACTCACAGATTGTTCATTTATCTTATTGCCAAAAGAATTATCATCATTGGAAGTTTTAATTGTTCTTAAAACTTTTTCAAAACATTTAAGTGTTTCATTGATTTGGCTCAGACTCAAGTTATGTGTTTCAAGATTGGCACAAATTAATGTATTTTTATCAGAAAGATGACTTTTTACGTCAGTTATAGCTTCATACAACTCTGGAATAGAATCAAAAATATCAGAAATCATTTCTGATATTTTAATCTGGACTCCTCTTTCTTTTGTAATTCCATCATTTTTCTGGCCATCTGAAACACATTTTCTATGGCAGCCTGTAGCCCTGGCTGTAAGGTTTGGTGGTTGGTGGCTTTCCTTTGCCCTTGTTTGGAGCTTCTGGCTGCTTTTTCATGTTGGAATTGCTGCTGCTGGCCACTGGGGCTGTTTTTGGCACTTGCTTGGGTGGTGGAGGGTTGTTTTTCCTCCATTCTAGTGTCAAGAGCATCATGTTTTTCTTCTCCATCAATGGATGCCATCCATTGAGCAATTTGCAAGTATTGGGATGGCGCAGGAATTTTCTCACAGTCAGGTAAGAATTCATGCAGCTTTTCCACAGATCTGCAAGGATCTGGTACTCCTTGTACTGCAGGGCATTGTTGTAAGCTTTGTGGCTGGCTTTGTATATGTCCACTGAGGCTTCTCGTGGAGGTGTCAGCTCTCTGTGAAGGTAAAATGGTATTATCAGAATCAGAATGACCTATTTTAGTTGTTTGGAAGTCATCAACTGACCCTTTTCCTTCTGTACCTGGTTGGCTTCTGCCATAATCATGTCTATTACCTTTCTGGGAGCTGCTTGAGGGGTTATAGCTGGCTCCTGATCTAGTTGAAGGCATATTTTATGATTAAAAAGGCTTAAAATAGTATTCTTATGTCAAAAACTTACTATTCGCCAAATTCTTAGCTTTCTGAAGGGTATTAATTATATGCAAGTTAATCAATTCAGAAGATATTGGTTCAGGTTGGTTATTTTGAGTCACAACAACAGTGCTATTATGTTCTGAATTAACAGTACTGGCAGGAATAATGCTGGTGACTGTTGAGGCTGTTTCAATGTTTTCTTGTCTTACCACGTTTTCAGACACTAAAATTAATGAAAAAGCCAACTAATTAAGTAGAAAAAAGGTTATTCCAAAAAAAGAAATAAAAATATAAGCCTCACTTATAATATGAAAAAATTATTTTTTATGGGTTTTTTGAATTATAAGTATTTTTTATATGTTTTTTAAATTTTTCAATATAAGAAAAAGGTTTAAAAAGAGTAAAAAAATATGTCACAGGTAAAATATCACGGCTGGGCCCCCAAATGTAAGGTGTGGATATGAAACTTTGATTAAAAATCAAGTACTTTTCCTGTCCTCAAAATTTGTATAAGGTAAAAATAAATTAAAAATGGAAAGAAAGATTATTCTTAAGAGGAAACACACCAATTCTATTGTTTATAACTTTATTAGTATAAAACAATAATATTATAAATATTTCTTGTTTTACCAACAATAAAAATTTATCCAAAAATACTCTACAAGAGATATTTAAGGCTACAAAAGAAATCTCTTCAAGAGCAATTGCAATTGGAATTAATTGAGAAAAGAACTGAAAGCAATTTATTGGAGAGCAAAGTCTTGAATAAGAATATTAAAGAGAAAACACACCCAAAAGTGACCACAGTGAATTTGGAAACAAAGTGACAAAGTTAACAGTGATGAAAGATGCTTTAATTTACTTTTGGGGTGGTTCAGGGGTAAAAATCATTATAATAATTTTTTCACATGGTTAAAAGGTTTAAAATTATTTAAAAAAGGTGGTTGGAATCTTTCATTGATTGGTTTAACAGTGTTTAAACTAATTATAAAAGGAAAAGATTCTAAAATGAAGAGAAAAGTGGGGCAAAGAAGACATTCTTTTATAGCCATCAATTTTCTTACTTCAAAAGTAAAATTTACTCTTGTCGGTCGTGAAAAACAGTCTGACAACAGAAAAGCCAATTATGGCATCATTGAACCCTGGTTTAGACCAAAAAAGGGCCAGTTTAAGCCATTTTTTGCCATTTTAGACCCTTAAATCAGCCATTACAATAGCAATGCCTGGTCTAGGGCCTTCAAAACACGTCAGAATGTGTGTAAGAGGCGTAGAAATAAGTTAAAACTGTTTTTACTAACATTGTTTTAACTTAAGGGTAGTTTTACCTACTTGGCAACAGTTAAAACTGCCCTGGTTGGTATCAAAACCTCATCATCAATTGAGTCACAGACCCTGTGACTCAATTCCAGGCCAAAAGTGATGAAAATTTGCGTAAATTTTGACATCTCACGCCTGTCAGCAAGCATTTTGTGGGTCTGGCTCCCCGTTAGAGCTAGAGTTCCTTTCCCCCCCAATTTTAATCTTTCCAATTTATTTTTTCCTTTAATTCCTCATCATGTATTATACTTGTAACTTACATATTTAATTCAATTGGATTGTACAGTACAATACAGTAATAATTGATACCTCATATGTAAATCCAAGTTCACTTATGTAATACATGCACACATTTTGATATCTCAATTGAATTCAATTGAAAATACTTCAATTCCTCATAACTTCTAAACTAAACACAAAAATTGATGGTTAACACCACATGTGGTGTGAATTAAATTAAAGTTTTGGGAATTTTCACTTTTTGTATTGAAAATACTGAAAACTTAATTTAAGCTTATTTAGAGTTGAGTTACAAAAATTTCACTCAGAGGTGACCCCACCTAATTTTTTATAAGGAATCAAATGGTGAAATGAATTTTATATGTTTACTTATTGGATAAAAAGCTATAATATATTTTATATAAATTTTTACCAAAAATATTTTAATTTCATAATTTTTATTAAAAATTCATTTTTACTTAATTTTTACAAGTAAAAATGAATTTTCATAATTTTAAATTTTATTGTAATTTTATTTTTAAATTATAATTAAATTTTAATTCTTAAATATAAATTTGTATTTATTTATTTATTTTTATAATATAAATAAATTTATTTTATTTATATTTGTATTTTAATTTATCATTTGTGGTCTTTTTGGTATATAAAAATACCTCTAAGGCTCACACAAGTCATGATGTGTGTAAGAGACTTTGAAAGCATTTGAAACTTCATTTATGAAGTGTTTTTATGTTAAGGGTAACTTTACCCTCTTGGCAAAACTTGAAACTTCCCTGGTTGGTATTAAAACCTCATCATCAATTGAGTCACAGATGTGGTGATTCCATTACAGGGCAGAAAAATGAACTTTTGTGTGAATTTTCACATCTCATCCCTGTCAGAAATAATTTTGGGGATTCTGGGACCCTTGGAGACAAGATTCCTTTTTCCCCAAAAAATTAATGTTTCAAATTTATTTTTCTTTAATTCCTCATCATGTATCATAGCTAAAACATTAAATTCCCAATTAAATTCAAAAATTGCAGTAAACAACTGTAATCCTTGATTCCTCATATGTAAATTTAAGTTCAATTTTGTAATACATGTGCACATTTCGAAATTTCAATTTAAAATCTTTTAATTATTTGAAGCTTCTAAACTACAAACCAAACCTCAATTTTAACACAGAAATTGATTGTTAACACCAAATGAGGTGTGAATTAAGTTGAGTTTTTGATGATTTTCATATTTTTATACAGAAAATACTAAAAGATCAATTCAAGCTGATTTAAAGTTGAGTTACAGAAAATTCACTCAAAGGTGACCCCACTTGTTTTTTATGAGAATCCAATGGTGAAATTATTATTTCAAATAAAACTATATATTCACAAGTTTTTGTTCAAATTTAAATTTTATGAAATTTTATGATTAAAAATATCATTATAAATTTCATTTTTATATTTGAAAAATAAATAAATTTATTATTTTTAATTAATTATTATTGCAACTTTTTATGGTCTTTTTGGTATATGAGAATACCTCTAAGGTTCAAAATTATATTAATCTATTTTAATTTTAATTTTTTTTAGGATTAAGAAAGTTAGAAAAAACAAAAGAAATCATATTTATGTATTTTTATATTTTTAAAAAAATAAAAAAAGTTTTCAGGATTTTTTTCATCAAATATATATATATGTATATATTTTCTTTTAAGATTATTTTGAAAAAAAAGATTTTTTCAAAAATTAATATTAAATTATAAAATTAAAAATTTAAAAAAATCATCAAAAATGATAAAATAATAATTTATGCTAATTATAAAGAAAAATTAAAATAAGATGATAATATAAAAACGAATTTAGTAAAGTATATTTTCATGAATATTTATTGAAAATCTAAAGAAAGAGTAAAAATTATACAATTAATGATATTAGTATTTATTATAAAGCTGAAATAAAATAAGGATAAGAATAAATCTTATTAGATAAATTAACTTTAGGAAAAACCCCCTATGAGAGTTAGAAGGGAGGCTGGTATATGTGAAAATTTTAGAGTTTGATAAGTTCATACTTCAGATTGATCTGTATTAGATTTCTGAAGTTTTACCAAATTCTTTGAGAAATTTACTTCCCCAAATTAGAAAATAAACCAAGTTTAATAATATTATCAGGTTCTGTGTATTAAATACAGGCTTCCATGGAAGAAGCCTGTATTGGATTATTATGGCTTTCAAAGTGAATTGATGGAGCTTTGAAACTTGGAAAATGGCTCTGAAGTACCTCTTGAATATCCTTTTGAAGTTCCCTTAGCAGTATTTCCTTGGAGAAACACTGTATTGTTAGAAAGAACCAATCCTTGATGGAACACTAATTGTTGAACCCTGAGCATACCTCTTTGAATATTATGCCTTTCAATTGGAAATAAATTGCCACATAAATTCTTCATTTTATAATTGACTTGAGGGATATAATGATATTTTAGATGGAAGGATGGACCCTTCAGAACATCAAACTCAGATTACTTGCGAAAAAATATGAATAATTTTGCATGATACCATTTTTGAAAATTCTGGATATTGAATGGAAAAGGTGGCATAATTTATTTTGAATAATTGAATTGTTAAATGAGTGAAATTGTTCATTGATGGGCTTAATGAAATTTCTGATTATTTATTTTCAGCCTTGGGATTATTGGAAAGAACAAGATTTGAAGGGATTAAAAAGGAATTTTTTCAGCTTTTCACAAAAATTCAATGAAGGCTCAAATTTATAAACTTAGCCTTTTAGACCAGATTCTCCTTATTTAATATTAAATTCCCAAAAGTGAAAAAGATATGAAATTTTACAATGTGTCCCTGAATTTATTTAAGAGGCCAGGCTGGCATCAAATGGCTAAATCACTATTTTTGCCATGGATTTTCAATATTGACAATTTGGCCAGGGCTAATGGAATGGCCAGTATGGCCATGAAATTGATTTGACAGATTATTTTTATAATTTCATTAAGGGTGAATCTTTTTTAATGGGTTTAAAATTTTCTTATAAGTTTTTATAAATAATAAAGAAGTTTTTAAAAGTTCTAATTATTTTAAAAAATTGAAATATTAGGATTTATTTAATTATTAATTAAAAATTTGAAACTTTGAGGTTGGATAGAAATTTAATCTAATTCAATTTACACTATGAAAGAAAAATTATTGATTAGTTTTGCTCTAATCAAATTGAAAAACATGAATAATCACAATATAAGCACATATATATATAATATAACCAAGTACATTTCTTATCTTTTTTACTTTTATTTTTTTTTATTTTTTCCTTAAATTGATTAATAAGAAATTTCAAGATAAATGAATTTCTTTCTTTTTGAAAAAATTGCATTAAGCTAAAACATAACAATGATAATTGAATAAATTTTATTCTAGATGATAATAATAATATATAATTTTAATTTCAATTCTTAATTTATTACCATCTTCCTTTTTCAAGTTAAATTTAATTAGGGTGTGTGTAAAAACATGTAAGCCCTTATGTGCTTTTACCAATTTATGGCCAAAACATGTAAGTGACCCAGTTTTTTAAAAAAATTCCTCAGGCTCAGTTTTGAGGTTTTTTTAATCTTTTTTTGCCATATTATTTCCAACATGTGATTTAAATATCCCCAAATTTTTTCAATTTTTTTTGCCATATTTTTCCCAACATGGGATGACAATATCCTCAAATTTTTTCAATTTTTTTTGCCAAATTTTTCAAATTCAGCCAATTTGACAAAATGGCATATTTTTTTGAAAAATGAATTCAAAATATTCCAACTTATGAATTTTCTCCATTTTTTTGAAATGTAGGGTTCAATATTGACAATTAAAAAACTAGAAGCCCATAATTTTGGGGAATTCTTTTGGTGGGACAAGTTAAGGTGCAAAAACGTTTTTTTTTCATTTTTGTAATATGACTATTTTTAAGTACAAAAGTGTCACATGTTTGACAAAAAATGAGACTGAGGTGAGATTTAAGAAATAAATAGGACTGAGGGGGGGATAACTGGCATAAATTGTATATAAAAAATTAATAAATCTGAATCAACCTCCAAAATAGTTAGATTTTTCTGAGGGGGGGAGGTAGGAAGATTGGACAAATATAAAATCCTGTGCTTCTTAAATTTATCTTCCCACCCCAGGGAGTGTGTTTGGGCAAGAAATTCCCAGTTAACAGTAATGGGGGGAGCTGGTTAAGCTTTAGAAATAATGATATCCAATGGAACAAAACAGGAACAGCTATGCAAGAAACAGATGAAAATGGGTGGATTATTATTTGGAGGACAGAAATAAGGGGAAGAAAGAGAAAAATTGGACTGGAATAAAATAAAACAGGTCTTTGATAATTATTTGTAATTGAATCCCCCATATCAGGCATAGAAATACACTTGCTCTTTGGAGCCTGGCCCACATCTTCATACCACTCAATTCTGTCAAAATAAGATGATACTGAGGGAATCAAAGTGTTCATGGCTTCATAAAGGTCTTCATTTTCTTGAATTTCTTCAGCCAAGTCACCTCTGACATCAGCCCATTGATCTTGAATCTTCTGAATGTAGTGGGATACTTTTCTGTAGCCACAGTTTCCATCACCATTGAAGTTGATGGACTTAAAGGTGTATTTCAATATAAACTTTGACAAGTCTTCTGAGCTAGGTGCCTGACAAAAATAGGTAAAAACAACAAATATTAAAATTAACAAAATAAGTATAAATTAAAATGAATCAGAAACTCACAAATAGCTTGGAGAATCCATCAATTTTGTGATAATTGCTTTGGAAATGCTCACAGGTCAAGTCAATTTCATAATATATCTTCAGGCTTGTGGAAGGCTTGTGGGACTTTATTTGTGAGGTTTTTCTACCCATTTCCAATCTTCTGGACCTTGTAAGGGTGACTCCTTATTTGCCATATTAATTAAATTCAGTTTCTGAGGGTAGTGAATCTGATGAACTTGTTTATTTTGATAATGAGTCCTCAGAATCTTCAGATGAATTCACTTCCATAGTTGGAGAGGGTGCAATTGACTGTCATCTTGATGTTGTTGTGCTGGTAACTTTTGATGGGGATCTTCCTCTTCTCTTGGATTGAATTTCAATTCTTTCAAATCTTGAGGGTTCTCTTTTTTTTTATTTTTATCTTTATTTTTATTTTTATTCTTGGCTCCTTGAGGTATTCCATGGATATTCTTGCATTATAGTGGATGTTCTTAATATTTATCCTCCTCTTGAATCTTGGGAATTTTTTTCAAATAGGACTTTTACAGTAAAAAAATCTTGAAAATGCTGAGGAATTGGGATGATTTCTGCCATTGGTCTTTGAAAAAGGTCTTACCCAATATCTCAAATTATTCTTTTTGCTTCATTCTTTCTTTCTTTCTCAACAATTTGATCATCACCTTGATAACCAGTGTGAGAAGAATAAGAAAAAAAAGATCAAAGAATTCTCACAGTTAAATTCAAATTCCATCAAGTATAGAAGTCTAATATATGAAGCCTTTGGCGCTTGGAAAATGCCTGTTGGGTCTTGTGCATGCAAGGGATCCCTTGATAATTGTTGTATTTGTTGGTACATTTTTCATTAGGGGGAAATTTGGTTTTGAAATTTTAAAAGGCCATCTGAAGGGCATAATGAGACACCTTTCCATTCAGAGAACAGATGTGTGGAGGAAAATCTTGACATGGACAATCATTTCTTTGGATATTCTGTTGATTATTTCAATAAATCGTTTTCTGAAAGCCATGTGGAGAGCCCTCACTACCTCCAGGAGAGTACCAGTGAACCTTCAAAGCCAAAGTTTAACCATGGCATGGGCACCTTCAACTCTTGAGGTGGAGCCCACACCCAGGTGGCAATGGTGGCACATAATACTCCTTTTGAGGAATCAAGGTATTTTCCAAATATTGCAAGACTTCAGAATTTTTTACTTGCTTTTAAAGCTTCTTCTAGTTGTCTTTGAAAGAATTTCAAGTGGAGAAATACATAACCTGAGAAATGAATCCCAAATTTATTAATAAAAAAATAATAACAATGAAATTGAAAGTGAAAAGTATATTACTTGATTCCAAAGGCCCATAAAATTTTGAAAATACGTGCCATGACCAATTTTCTTCATGAAATGGGAAGATACATATTTCTTGATGTGCCAAATGCATAACATGACTTTTGGGTCTTGGGGGAGCTTCTTAAGAGAATTTTTCAAGGCCAAATCCCTGTCAATAAAAATCACTGGAAGGGGAACAATATTGGTGTTGTTGAGGACTTTTTCTATGTATTGATTTAATGCCAAAGTATGTGAGGGTTAAGTTTCATTATTAATCAAAAAAGCCCCAGAAAAGGTCTTATTGGTTTATCTGAAGCCAACAATATGAAAAAGTGTCATTTTGTACTTATTGATTTTATAAGTACAATCCATAAGAATCACACAAGGAAAGCCATGAAGGAGTTTCATGGCAAGGGGGTTATTGAAAGACAAGGAGGTAATGTGTCCCTCAGCATCCCTTACAGAGGACCACACAAGTTTTTCTTCCTTGAGGTTTCAATAAGAGCATCAATGGGACTTCTGCCTTTCAGTTTGTCTTTCTTGATTTTCTTTACTTTGCTGTAAATGTCTTGAAGGATCACAGGCCTGTCAGACCCCCTCTGGCTGCATAATTGGGCCTGAATTTGCCTTGGCAGAAGTGGTGATTCAGACATTTGGGAAATTTGGGATATTTCTTGCTCATCAAATTTCCTGAAAGAAGGATGTGCTATGATATTTTCAGTGGCATCATGGCTATGTTCAGGATTTTGGAATTTAAGATTCCAAGTGGTATTCTTTGCATATTTTCTGGCATAAAGTCAAAATGGAAAGTTAAGATTTCTTGAAGTGACTGTTTTGGAGGAGTTTTTGGTGTGATTTGGGGTCCCAGACCTGTTACAACCTATTTCAATTTGGTTGTGGGTCCTATTAGACCTCAAGGTGGACACAGAATACCCCTGAGCCCTGGAAACATTATGCACATGCTTCCAAAGAAGCTCAAGGGTCTGGAATTAACCTCCAGTGGGGGGGGTTGCAGCATTTTTGAGTGAAAAAGATGTATAAATTAAAAAAAGGGGAATTTGGGAATTTTGAATGAGGAAAGAGCCTTTTGAAATGTGAAAAAGAAGTGATAAAAGGTGTGAAAAATCAAAAGAATGGTTAAGAGTGAAAAAAGGTGGTTTCAATGAGGGATCAATGGATGAGGGAAGGTAAAAAATTGGAATTTTAGAGGCTTGGAAGCAGGTTGTTGTGGAGGAAAATGCAGTCTTTGGGGGTAAAAAAGAAAAAATAGTGTGAAAATATTTGAAAAATTGCTTTGGTAATTCTGTTTTTCAAAAAAAAATGTTTGGGGGAGATAATTTGGAGTATTTGGGTGTTTGGTATTCTTTTTTGGGGGGGATGTGCAAAAAAAACTGAAACAATTGGGTTAGAGCGGTTTTGTGGGAAAAAAACCTCATTTTGGAAGGTTTTTTGAGGCATTGGCCCAACACAGGTTTTTTTGTGTTTCATTTTTAATTGAAAATTGGCCCAGGGAACCCCTTATGTGTTTTTACAAGAATTCTTATGTGGGTTTACCAATACTCTTTAATTAAATCCAAAAAAATGTTTTTTCTATCACTTTTTTAATTAATTTGAAAAGTCATTTAATGAGATTTAATTTTTTCTTATTTTGTTTTTTTTCTTTTATAAAATGATAATATTTGAAAGATTTAGAATTAATTAATTAATTTTTATTTGAAATAATTTTTTGAATATGATCTTAATTTATAAAAATTGATTATTATTATTATTATTATTATTACATAAAGCTTAAAATATTCTTATATTATATGTTTTTGTTTCAAGATAAGATGAATAAATAAAATGAAATCTCAAAATTTATTTATCTATTTATACACATATATAAGATTATGTATGCAATAATTCAATTTCTTTGAATATATAAGAGATATATATTAATATTAATACATTATTATTATTATTATTATTGTTATTATTATTATTATTATTGTATCAAAAAAAGCAAAAAAACATAATTGAATCAAGAAAATGAAAAGAAGGAATACACAAAATACAGAAACTAAGAATTTAATATATATATAATTTCATTTTCTTATATATTTTAAATTGAAAATATTGATTATTTATTTCAATGTTAATATTACTATTATTCAAAACAGAAATGAAAACGGAATGATTTGAATTCTTTAATTAATATTTAATTTCCAAAATTTATGTCATAATACTAGTTTGAAATATATTAATATTATTTATTTATTTATTTATAAAAAAAACATAGATAAAATTGAAAATTTTAACAATTATGTAATATTCTAATTTAATTTTCAAATTGATCTAGAGTACAGTGTGAATAATTTTTTAATTTTTGAATGTTTAAAATTCTTATGATTTACAGTACTGTACAGTACTTTATTATTTTATAAGATTTTATTTTAGGTATTGTAATGGTGTAATTGAGACTATAACAGTGTAACCAGACCAATTAGATTTAAGAAATTACGTTAAAATTTTAAAATTTTACTCATCAATATTGGAAATTATTTTAAATGTAAATTAGATTTTACATTGCCTTGAAACTGTAGTGTAGTAAGTGGCATGTGCTACGCAATTTTTAGAAACAAGATCATTAATGTAAATTAACATTTTTAATAGACTCTAAGCTTAAGTAAAATATAAAATATAAAAGAGGAAAAAAACATAAAAGATGAAGATGAAGAAAGAATTTAATTTTATTAATTCAATTTAAAATTATGATTAAAATTATTTGTTCTTGATTGGTCAGATTTAGTTTATTGGTCATATGGTGACGTGTAGTATTATTATGAATCTTTTTACTTGTCAATTGCACTCTACTCTACTCTAAATCCATCGATTGGCAATTATCGTTCAAGAAATTTTTGAATTACTTCAAAATATTTCCATTCAAATTATACTGTACTCTAATAAAAGCATATGAACTTATCTAAGACTTGTAATAAAGCTAAATTAAAATCTTCATCTTCCTAATTTATCTTAACATATCAAGTAAAAAACACTACACCACAAGATATTTCTTACTACTAATAACTCATATCATCATTAAATTACAAACTTCAGTTTTAAATTTTAAGTGGGGATACTTATTTATATTCTAAAAAATTAAAATTCAATTAAAACAAATTAATCAATATTAATAAATAATTATTAATTCAAACTATTTAGTTTCTTTTGTTTCAAAAATTAACAAAAATCATTAAATGAATAAATTTGAATTTAAATTTATTTTGTATTTTTTATTTTTTGGAAAACAAACAATAAAGTAAAAATAAATATACGTAAAATAGATTTAAAGAACAAAAAAATAAACAACAAATTGGATATTTCTCCTTATATCTATTTTTTTTAATTACTCATTTTTTTGAATAATAATAATTAAAAGCTTTATAGTTAAATCTTAATCCATTTTCAATCAAAAAATTAGAATAAAAAAAAAGACAAATCTTTGCTATAAGATAATTAATTTAATTTGATTTTTTCTTCTTCAAAAAATGAAGTTTATTGATCTTTGATTAATTGAATTAATTAATTTGTTTTTTAAATAAAATAATAATATCTATTTAATTGAATTTGAATTGAAATTAACCCTCAAAATTAAAAGAGATTAGACAATATATATATATATATATTAAGAAAAATAAATTAAGTTTAGACATTAAAAAAAATTTAAATAAAATTAGTGCTTATAAATAAAATGATTGAGAGTTATTATTTAACCTCCTTATCCACCTTACCCCATTTACCCCTCTAAAATTGCTAATACACTGATTTTTTTTTAAAAAAAAGAAAATATCAAAAACATGAAAATATTAAGAAAATTATTTTATTTTATTTTATTCAATATATATATATTTCATCTATATATAAAAAATTCATAAATTAAGTGATTAAAAACTGACATTTATAAATATTAATCAAAATTAGATTATTCTTATTTAAATTGAAGTATTATTTTTTTGTTTTGATTTTGATTTTCTGTTTTTTTTTCAAAAAAAATTCTTTTATTGAAATAGAAAAAAAGAAGAAACAAAGAAAATCATTTGAAAAAAATAAAAATTATTAAATAATAATTTATTTATTTTCTTTTTTCTTTTTTTATTTTAAGAAAAAAAATAACTTAATTAAAACATTACAACTAAGTTAAAGTTAATAATTAATACAAAATTAAATTTGCGAAAAAAATATAATTAATAAGAATAGTTTTTTCTGTTTATTTAGAAAACAAAAAGAGCTTAACTTTAACTAATTTCAACCATAAGATCAAATATTTCTTTTTTAAGGATTTTGGAATTTTATTTAATAAATTAAATTAAACTAAAAAAACATATATGTTAATAATAATAGCAATAATTAATTATTTATCTAATAAATTGAATAAATAATTGGAATTTAAAGACAAATACAAAGGGTTAACTAAATTCAATTCAAAGTCCCTTTCATGAATTGAATTAAAAATGTTCCTGGAATTAATTTAAGAAAAAAAATTGAAAGAAATAAATTTTCTAAAGGATATTTTAATATTTATAATTATTTCAAGGTCAAGATGGCCCAATTTTCATATATTTTATATTTTTCTCAATCTGATTTTAGGCATTAAAATTAACCAAGAATTTTTTTTCTATTGAAAAAAGAAAAATTAAATAAAAAATAGTAAAATAATTTTTTTCTCAAAAAGTTAATTTCATTATAAGAAGTATCTCAACAAAAAAAAAGTGGAAATTAATAATTAACAAAAAAAAGAAATGAAAAAATAAGAACGAGGGGAATTTAAAAGGTTTTCAATACATTTCTAGGCCGAAAAAAACCCATCTTTTTATTGAAGATTACATAATAGCCCAATCAAGGAGAAAATTTTATTTCATTTATTTATTTATGTATTTGTTTGTTTATTTATTTATTTATTTATTTATTTATCTATTTATTTATTTATTAATTTATTTATTTATTTTTTTCCAAGGAAAAAAAATCATTTTGAAACTTTATTTTATTTTATTTTTGTTTATTTTTGAATAGTTTTTTGGTCCAGAAACAAAATAAGGGGATATGAAAAAATGAATTTATCAAAAAAATTGGACTTCATCTAGTAACTTGATTAATATATTAAAAAAAGAAATCAATTTATTTAACAAAACATCAGAATTTCTTTAGCATAAAAATCAATTACTATTTATTATTATTCTTCATTATTATTCATGATTATTTATTATTATTATTTATTATTATTATTTATTATTATTACTTATTATTATTATTTATTATTATTTATTAATATTTTTTAATATTTGTTATTATTTATTATTATTTATTATTATTTATTATTATTACTTATTATTATTATTTATTATTTATTATCTTTTCTTATTATTTCTTATTATTTATTATTATATATTATCATTCATCATTATTTATTATTATTTATTATTATTTCTTATTACTTATTATTATTTATTATTATTATTTATTATGAGTATTTATCATTATTATTTATAATTATTATTTATCATTATTTATTGTTATTTATTATATATTATTTATTATTATTTATCATTATTTATTATTATTGATTATTATTCATTATTAGTTATTATTAACCATCATTATTTATCATTATTTATTATTTTTTCTTATTTTTTACTTTTATTCATAAAAAAGATTCATTTACAAATTCAAAAAAGAATAATAAGTATTTATTCTATCTGAAGATAAGATTAAAATTGATTTCTTTATTTTACAACAATATTTAATTAATCAAATTAGATAATAATTAATTTATAAAGGATAATTGAGATCTTTTTTCAAACCTAATTTAATTTAATACCCAATTTAAAGTATAAAAACAAATATTTATTTTGAATTAAAATATTAAAATTTACTATAATACAATAAAAAAGGGCAAATAATTAAGATATTTACTATATTGTTTTGACGAGAAAATTTGTTATAATATCAAATTAATCTCCTTTTTTTGGATTTGAATCAAGAGAAAGCCTTTTTGAATAGAAGTAAAATAAATTTATAACTAAATTAAGAGCTACAAATCGGTAAAATTACAAAAACCAAAAAAGATAAAATGTAATATTATTAAAGCAATAATCATAATCAGAGGATGATTAATAATTGATTAAAAAAAGAAATAATAAAAATGGTAAAAAATGGAATTAGAGTTTTTAAGAAAATGAATTTGCAATGGATTTCAAATATATTTGATTTAAATTGAACCACAAAATTTTAGGAGTTAGGAAATAATATTCCCTTGATGAATGAATAAATTATTCATAATTTCAAATATTTTTGAGATAAAAACTCCTATAAATAATGTCTGAGTAATATGAAAATCAAATAATCCATTTATTTGATTAAGTCATTGTCTGAGATTAGCGTTTTTGTTAAAAATGATACCTAGTCACAAACAAATGTGTTTATGTTTCCAAAATTTATTATCAATAAATAATTGAGTTGAATTCATTATTATACTAGCTCTCAAAAATAAATTATTAAGATTTTAAAAATTAATTTCATTCCATAAATAATTTTTCTTTTTGAAGAATTTTATTCTTATTTTTTTTTTTTTTTGAAAAAATGGTTTTGAATTGTTTTTGAATGATTTTAATTTTTTTTATTTTTACAATTATTACTAATGTTTCTTTTCTTAATCAAAATCTTATATAAATCTTTGAGATAAACCCTTTTTTTTTATTTTTTTTTTGAAAAATAAGAAACTAATCTATGTTTTTTCATTAATCTGTTACCTTTTTAATAAATTTTTTTCTTTCATTAAAATATCACAATTTTCTTTTTTCAAATATAATTTGTTTTCATGTTTTTTTTTTCAAAATGATAAATTGTTTTTATTTTTTTTTTCAACAATATAATTAATCTAATTCCCTGAACTGTCTTTTTTTCTCATTCATATTCAAAAACCATTCAAAATTCAAGATCTCAATTTGATTTTCCATAAAATAAAACTGAAAAATAAATCTTAATCAACAAATTATTTTTCTAAATAATTTTTGAATTTTTTATCAAAATAATTACTAATTTTATTTCAATTAGAGATCATCAGATTAGATTTGTGTTTTTTACGGGATATATTTTCTTTTCAAGAAAAATATGATTTAAAGTTGAGTAATTTATTTTTCGGTATTTAATTATATAAATTAAAAGTAGCTACTAGTAATCATATAATCTTAGTAATCCTATTAGTCAAAAATCCACTTAGAGTGCTGAATGGATTTCTCAATCCATTCAAAGTAAATCTAGAATTTCATTTTGAATCGATGTAATGTTCATTATAAATTTATCTTTAATAAATTTGACAAATATTTTTGAAAAATTTGCCTGTTATGAGCTCTAATAATGATTAGCTTATTATTATTATTTGGAAAACCCTTCTTGTTGTGAATAATTCTGATGATTCTTCAATTATCATATTTATTATTATTCTTGAAACCCTCCATGTTATTAACTATTATGATTATTAATTGTAACCTCTCCTGTTTTTAAAAAAATCCTATTATAAATAGTTCTAATTATTAATTAGTTTTTTATATTCATTTTTCGATATTTTTTGTGAGGGTGAGAGTATTATAAGGGAGTTTTTAGTTTAATTATGAATTTTTCTTTTGTTAGAAATGAAATTTAATTCATGAAAGTCAAGATTAAAAGTAAAAAATTCTGATAATCATAATTCTGATTCTGATTTTCAAGTTAGGACTAATGATCTCATGGTTGGTACTAAACCAATTTTAGTAAATAACAACAATGAAGTAAAAGATTATAATAAGAATATGAATGTTAATTAATATTCATTTAATACCTCCTATGACATGGTTAGGACTGAATTTTTTTTGGAAATCCTGTATATTATATAAAGAAATAATTGAATTATGAGAGATTGAATAATCCAAATTCATTGTAGAAAAAAAGACCATATTAGCACTTTGATTAACAATTATTACCATTTATAAAGAGAAGATTATTATATATGATTAAGACTTCCACAAATGCAAAACCTCAATGAAACTAATGTGTCTATTGAAAATACACAGAAGAAATCCTTACAAGTATTCATTCATCAAATCAATCCTTTTAAAGATCCTATGCCAAAATCTAATATACTCAATTAACTGATCAATATATGAAATGAATTATTCAGAAATGGACAAGAAATGAATGATAATAGGAGCTTATAAGGTGGTATAATGAAGCGAAGTGGGTTCTTCAAGGAATCTTATTCCAGTAATTCATAAGGTATGTGTTCAATTTTCTAATTTGATGCTTTACTCAAGTATAAGTACTCAATTTTTCAGCTGTAGGTGTTTATTCCTGGCTTTCACTTTTATAAGATTCAAGAGAATAATGAGCTAAGGGATAGTAACAATCATGATGATCTCATTTATTTAAGAGTTATCAATTTTTTCAAAAATATTCTTCAAAATAAAACGAAAAATCAATTCACGAAGATTCTCAACCCCCAGGTTTTATTTAGCTGGAATAGCTTAAGGAAGAGCCTACTAGACCAAGAGCACTTTAGTATTAGCTTTAACTCAAGAAATACTTTTCAATAAAACACATTGAGATAAAATTTATATCACTAAATGTATGTATATAATTTTCCATTTAATCTCCAAGAATAATTATCATTAAATAAACACAATTATTTCTCATTATGGACAGGGATTACACTCTCCTAAATTTGGAATTTATATTTCATTTCAAAAGAAATAAGGAATAATAGAGATCCGTTGAAAAAAATTATCAATAATTAATCACACATCAAAAAATCCAAATAATCTCATTCACCAAGATAAATTTACCCATCTTTTATCATCATTATAAATTGAAAGAGAATCTTTCAAGGTAAGTAAAGCATTTTAGAATATAAATTTCAGCAAAGTCAGCTCAAAATTATTTGTTCAGATGTCTTTAAATGAATATGATGAAAATATTTCTAAGAGGAGAAGGCTTTGATCAGTAAGATTTCTTATTTAATTTAGCTTTTACCCATTAGGCTTCATGACCTATAAGGCCATCAAAACTTCCAAAAAAAATACATAAAAAAGCTTTCATAAATAACCCCCTTACCAGCCAACGTGAGTCTATTGATTTCTTCATGTATATTTAAAAATATCTTTCTGCATATCTTCTAGTTCAAATATATTTTTTATGCACACTAGATCATCACTTTGATACATAAAAAACCATTTGTTTCAAATTTATGTCAAAAAATTATTCAAAATGACACATGAAACAATCAAGCTAACAACATACTTCATTTCTTTGTCATATGTAATTTGATTAAGCAAATCCCCAAGAGAAAATAATTGCTCCTTCAAAATAACTATTTCATGCTCAATTAAAACCTTATTTTGCTTATAGAAAGTAATTGAAAGTAATGTTTTAATAATTCTTAGCTGAAGCCCCTTGAAATATGTAACACTCCGTGGTAAAATTTCACAAGAAAAATCTCCTAAAAATTACTTAAGAAATCTTTACCCAATTATCCAAAGCCAAGTAAATAACATCAATTGAGTCATTGAAATTCTTTCATCAGAATTTCTTGACACCAAAAGCCAAGAGAATACTTAGGATTATCATGCACTGTGGTATTTATGAGTATCTGATAATGCCCTTTGGGATTAATAATGCTCCATCTAATAATCAAAGAATGATGAATACCATCTTCCCCACATAGGTTTTTGAAGAATGGCTCATCATTTATATTTATGATATAATTATATGTTCAGACCCATGGTATTTTCACCTTGAAAGACCTTAAAGAGTACTAGAAAAATCTTCAGATGTGCATATGAAATTTGCACTCAAGAAAGGAAATTTTGGTTTTTAAGAACTGAAAGCACTTGAACATATTGTTTCAGGATTAAGATTGGGTATTGACAAAGATAAAGTAGCAGCAGTGTTACCTAAGCCTAAGCCCCAGAGTAAGAAATAAGCAATGTCTTTTATTGGATTTTCCAGTTAATACAGGAAAAATTTAAAAGATTTTTCAATTTTAGCCAAGTCACTCTACAAAATTTGTGATAAAAAGACAGTAGTTGAGATTACAGAAGAAATAATTAGAGCATATGAGAAGATAAAGAAAGCCTTCACAGAATCACATTTTCTTCTCATGCCTGACTGTAACATACCCTTCAATTTGTAAATTGATTCATGTAGAGATGAATTAGGGGAAGCCCTACATCAAGTCCAAATCATTGATGACAAACAAATATAAAAAACAGTTTTTTATTTCTCAAGACAAATCAAGCCAACAGAAGCCAGATATGTTGCAAGACAAATGTACTGATTATTTTTTGTATGGGCACTTGAGAAAATACACTATTACCTTTATGGAAGTGTTGTTGAAGTGATAGCTTACTGGAATGCAGTGAAATCACTTATGAACATGAAAACACCCAAACAACACATGTTTAGATGGCAAATAGCCATTCAGGGGTATAGAGGTATTATGACTATTGTTCATAAGGCAAAAAAGATAAATAAAAGTGCTGATGTAATCAAAAGGTGGGAATTAGCCAATACCCCTGATAACCCAGCTTATGTACCTTGAGAAGCAGAACTGCAGATCCCAATTGAAGGAATTAATGTCACTGACTTAAGGACTGAATTCTTTGAAGGATTCAGAGAGTCATATAGGAAAGACAAGAATTGACATATCTTTAAATCATTATTATACAAAAACTGTAAAGACACAGCTCTGGTTACTTCGTTGGATTGAATAGGGAATGCATCCTATTCTGAAGGAATATTTTACTTGTTTTATAGTGTAATATATCATGGAAATAAAACTTCTTGTGTAATGAAATTATGCAGAAGATTGCTTATAAATACTATTCTCCATTAATTTCATGATAGCAGCTATTTTGGACACCCATCAGAGGATAGGACAAGTGAGAAATTCAAGAACTGTGCATGGCTGCCATCTTGGAGAAAAGAGAATGTTTAATGTTTCCATTCTTGTGACTAATACCAAAAGCCAAACAGGAGTACAGGAAAGAAATTTGGATTTAAGCTCAATATTCAATAACCAAAATCCCTTTGGGAAGTTGTTCAAATGAATTGTGTTACAGAGCTTCCTCCAACTGGTGACAGGATCTATAATCCTTGCTTAGTCATTGTAGACAGATATAGAAATACTCCCAAATTCTTACTGTGTCATAAGGATGAAACTGCTATGGATAGAGCTCTCCTTCTATGGAATAGAGTCATTTCTCATACAGGATTATTTCATAATATCATAAGTGATAGAGACCTCAAGTTTAAATATGAGGTTTGGACCAATATTCATAAAATAATTTGGGCCAAGTTGTCATTTTTTACAGAATATCACCCTCAAACTGATGGGTTAGCAGAAAGAATTTTTCAAACCATAGAAGACATGATAAGGAGGTTTTGTGCCTATACTCTAGAATTAAAAGATTCAGATGGATTCACCCATTAATGGTGCACTTTGATACCTGAATTAAAATTATCATACAAAAGACATGCTCATTATTACACAGTTGAAAACCCTGCCATGTTAGAAAAAGGATGGAATCCAAGACTCCCATCTGAAACACTGGGGAAAGACTTCATTGAAATTCATCCTACAGCTTCTAGATTCAATATAATTCTTGATAAACTAGTAAGCATTAATGATGCTTTTAAATTTGAAAAATACAAATGAGACAAGAGTTGTAAAGTACCAGACTTCAAAGTAGGGGACTTAGTTCTAGTTTACACCTTGAATTTTGATAACCTCAAAGGCCCAAAAAAACTTGAACAGTCTTATGTAGGACCTTTTTTATTGTTTCCTTACATGGGACCAATTTAGTTCAATTAAAATTGAGTGGTGAATTGGAAGATAAACACCCTACCTTCCCAGTCAGCTTGATAAAAACTTATCAAACAGCTGATAAAAAGAATTTTAATTTAAGAAACCCAGCTTCATTTACTGTACCACCAGTGGAACAGAATTAAGACAGGAAAGTAAAGAAAGGAGACTTGTGGGTAAAAATAAAATATAATATCTTGTCAGATATAGAAATCCAGTACATGAAGATGAATTTCTGGAAAAATCAGACATACCTGAATCAGAAAAACGTTTGAGAAGGTTTAGGCATGAAAGAAGGCCACAAGCCTGAATATGCCTATAAATCTGATCTGATTAATATAAAGAGGTTGGGCAGTGACCTTACACCCTTTGGTACTTTTTGTAACTTCAAAGCTCAATAACAAAATCAGAGTACAATTCGATTTTTTGGTGGGAGGGAATGTGAGCCTTGAGGTATATTTTACATACCCAAATAGGCCAAAATTTATATTAAAATGAATTCTGAACTAGACATAACCCATAATTTATGCATATATTTAAAATTCATCATTTTGTACTCTAGAAAAGATGAATAACCTCTTCATGAGAAGGTAAATTCAGGGATTTAAGGCTAAATTTGGATTCTACATAAATATTCATCTAGGGTATCCCCATGGGGTGAATAAGCTCAAATTAACTCTATGAGGTGGTAATATGGAAAATAGCTGAACATCACATAATAAATACCACATAAATGAAGTGTGAAATTTTTTTTTCTCAATTTCATGCCAAAATAATGTGTATGTGGGAGATCCCATTTTACGTAAAAAATAAGAATAGTGTTAAGCATTTTTGTGGAACTTGATATAACTGTATTCTTAAATTCAGTTCTGATACATTCAAAGTGGATATCAGTCTTTAAGCCTGAATTACTATTTCTGACCTGAAAATACCTAAGGGGACAAAAGACATCAAAAGAAAGCCAGGGTACCCACCTTCTGAGACCTCTGAGGCCTGGTCAGCTCCAAGTATTGGATCTATGGCTGATCTTGGCATAATTTTTCTGCTAAAACCTTTTGGGAACCTGGTTACCAAGTTAAAATCCCATTAAAAATACAGCAATTATACTGCTATTTTGATGTGACAAGGAGGTAATGAGAAACTCTGACTCCTATACCAATGTCCATTATTAATGAATTTCCATTTAGAAATGCAAAAGGAGTAATAAGAACCCTTTTTGTACTAGTATCCATGAATTTACCTCATGGCAACTAGCTATTACTATTCTATTTGCATTGCTACATAGCAATAAGGTAAAAACTTCCAACATTCATTAAAGATACAATTCTCAGTTCATCCTTCTAAGAATTTCATTCAAAATGAAAGAAAGGATATCTCATATGAAAACCAGAAGTACTTATGACTTCATAGTTAAAATTATATGGTTTACTTACAATCCATTTTTGATGATTCCATGTGAAACACTGAATCTTCAAAGATTCACAGATAATACAACCTGTGATGAAATTTCCAAATAAATTAATTAATTTGAAATAATAATGTTCCTCCTGAAATTAAAGCAGATTAAAAGTTTTTAAACCTTTACTTCTTAACCATAAATGTGTTTTCAGTCATGTAAAATGATTTAATTAAGTAATTATGATAATCTTACATGACAACAAGAAATTTAATCAGTAATTCAAAGGGGATAACTTGTTTCTCACCCATTTATTTTCAGTTTTCTCCATTAAATGCCTCTTTGGGCTGTTGTTGTCTTAAAAGAATCCTCCTGTTTCTGTTTTTGCCAGTAATCATCTTCTTATTAGTACCAACAATTAAGTATTAGTTAATCTTTCCTTGAGTGTTCTGATTATTTTATAATAAATCAGAAATATGTTGAATAAGATAAAGATACTATTTTTAATATTGCTTAACTGTTGAGTTATGTATTACTGTTAGTAAACTATTTTGGTCATTAAAATCCTCAAATAATCTGTCAAAACACTCTTCTAATTCTTTTCAACATATTTTCGGAGTATTGGTGAGTTTTTCGTCTTAATTATTGAATTTTTTCTCTAGTGTTTAGTTTTCTTAAAGAATTATTATTATAAGTTACCATGAAAAAGATAATTATAAATTAAAATAATTTTCCATTATTTTAATAAGATGTTTTATTATTAATACTTCATGTAATTGATCTTAGTAGACAATTACTGCTTACTGCTATAGTCACTAGTAGTTCATAAAAAGTAAAATAAATTATTAAGAAATTAATTTTTTCTTTGTGTTTATAATAATTTCATTCATTATATTACATAAGAACATTCACAGTACTCTTGGTTACTGGTAATATTATAAAGAGTTTCTTAGACTCATCTTACAGTAAGACCTCCTCAAAATAGCTTTCTAGCCTTAAGCTTGATATTTTCAAATGTTTCATAATCAAGCCTAATATAAGAAGAGAAGGTAAATAACTTCATTTATTTCTTACCACATACAGAATTCTATAAGAGAAATAAATTTCATTGTAGGGTAACTCTTAAATGAGATATATATTTTCAGAAACTCTTCAAGTAATTGTGACCTTTTCCCATTAATCAAGGGTTTCCAAATAAAATTCTTTCAGTTTTTCTCTTATCTATCTATTTACTTTGTAACGGAGCTTGTGAAGTTTCAATATCTATGTAATATCCTATAAAACAGACCTCAAATGTTGGAGTTTTTTTATGAAATTTTATCAATTAATAAACAAAATTGAACTACATAGGGAATCAATATTAGAATTTTACATTTATTTTGAGTTATTGAGCTCTGACCAGCCTGATGAAACAGAGATATCCAGGAAAATCCATACAATCCTTTTGGCTTTAGATTCTTCCAAAACTTCTATTTTGAAGTTCAATTTCTTTCCTATCTCCAACATGCATCTAATTCCTCTCTGGTCTCAAAATCCAAATGAAACACCTTCTCTGAGCTGTAACCATTTTACTCATGGTTATCACTTTGCATAAAAAGTTGAAATACACAGAAAGATTATAAAATACTCTTTGAAATGAAATAAAAGCTTGTTTCTAGTTGTCAGCACAATTTACCGTTGATTAAAGAAAAAATTATGAATATTGAGCCCATTTTATACTTTTTATTGAAAAATATTGCTTCAATTCACAAGAAATAGCTATATTATCATACAATCTAATGTTTTTGGTTTCTAAATTGGAACGTGTGTACAGGATCTAAAAAAAATCAGAAGGAAGTGAAAGATTTTAATTACTCAGTTTCCAAAAAAAAATTCCGAAATTCTATTCAAACCATTTTAATGGATTAGTTTTTTGACGACAAAATACTTTATTTTCTGAGTATACTAATTTATGTGGATCTATTTCTCAACTTTTTCACAAATTTTAAAACCATCCATTTAGATTTTCTTGTGTGAATATCCTTGATATTAAAAGATAAGATCATTTTATCTGATTAAAATGATAGCTCATTTATTTAAAATGAATTAACCTTCATTCTCAATAGGTGTCTCAGATGTCTATTTTGGAGAGCTTCTGGGAAAGGAACTAAAAAGATTATTGTCTTTTGATATTTAATATTGATCTTTGGGCCATACTATCTGAGTTTACCATAAAACGCTAGTCATTTATCCAGGAACAAATATCTCAGATTATTTAGCAAACGTTTTGAGAAATCTGGAGAAATTCTTTCCATACTCTTAACAATGTTCACCTGTTAAAAGCATGTAAAACCACAGAAAATAACCCTATATTTCCATTTTAAACAAGAATGATTTTACCAAAAGAGTCTTCAACTCTTATTTTCAACTGATGAAAGTAATTACTCACACTGAAAGGGAAATCTCTCGGACAAGAAGCTGAAAAAATAAAAAGACTTGAAAATACACAGTTTTTGGCCAAAAAAGCAACTTGAAAAGCATAATTAAGCAAGCTTTATAAGGGAAATATTAGTAGTTTGGGGAATTATTTTAAAAACTATCTATAGATATTTGACACCTATAATCTTATTTGAAGTTCCTAAACCAGGGAAATTTCCCAAACCTTGTATATGAACCCTTTCAGCCCCTATAAAAGGAATTTCTCATGTTTTGGTGCTCAAATTAGATCTAAAGTAGCTAAAGTAATTTTTTATGAAACTTGGAAGGCTGGAATTGTAATTGTTGAGTAAGAACACTAAACCAAAATTCATAAGTAAGCTCATGAAAATATTTATACAGTATTTTACTTCCCTCAAAGATATTTTGTAGCCACACCTGATTACTGGAATGTAGTTCTATGAAAATTGATTTGTAAATTTTACAGAAATCATTTTTTATTTATTGAATAGAAATTTAAATTTAAATTTTTATCCATTTTTTTTTATTATTTGATGAGAAAATTTTGAGTTTAGAATATTATTTCCAAGCTTTTGTGGAAAAATGGAGTATATTACAGACATAGAATTTGAATAGGGATAGCAGCTTTTTATTAAAAAACTATTCAAAATTATTTTTTAGCTTATAGGGATAATTTTTGAATAGGGAATCTGAATGAACTGATGTTTTCAAAGAACAAAGGAATCTGTTCCCCATATATATGTTACTTAATAATACAAAATTTAATACTGAATTATTTCAGAATATTTACTGTTATTTTACATATTTGAGAGCTTATCAATTGAATTTTATGTATTTAATTTGTGTTGAGCTTTATAATTTTGATATATTTACTAAATAAGATACTTAACCTATTCATATTCTTTGAGGCTCTTATAAAAAGACAAATACTATTATATTGAAAATACTACTTTATCTTTATCCATATTTATCTCTGAAAATATCATATTGTTTTACTTTGAGATTTTTCAATTTGAGGTAAATTTAGTTATCATATGTTTATAAAAAGATGAATACCCAATTTCAATGCCAATATATATATTAAGCTACAGATGAATCAAAATAGAATTTAAAATAAGGGGAAGTTATTCAGGTTTCTAAATCAAAACTATTATCAAATACTTAATTAATTAATAAACAAATCATATAGGGTTCAATTCAAAATAAATAGCAGATATTAAAAGTCACTGAGTAAGCTAATAGATGGAAAATTAATATACTTAAAAATAATCTTACTGAAAACTTCTCAATCCTTTCTTAATATGAAGAAAAATCCAAATTTGAGCTCATGTACCTTCAAAATTCTGAAAAATACCAAGCTTCAAATTTTCTGATATTCAAGATTAATATCATAGAGATAGTGTATATGATATTAGAATATCTTCAAAGCTGATAATCTTGAGTAAGATTCCAATTATAGAACCAAGCTACTTCATTATTGTAACACCTTCCTAGAAATCCCATAAGTGGAAATATGGAACCTTTAATTAATGATCAGGATGAATGATTTGATAACCACAGATATAATTCCTGTAAGATGTGTCTATGAAACTGTTGATAATAATACTATTAATCAACAGTAATATGACTGTTCTTATGAAATATAATAATAAAAATTATTATAACCACAATTAAATAATTAATTAATTAATTATTTCTTTTACTTGTTATACACTACTAGTGATTATAACAGTAAGCAGTACTTGTCTACAAGAATAAATTACAAGAAGAATTCAATAATAAAATTATTTTAATATATAATTATCTTTTACAAGAATAATTATAAAGATAAATCTTGAATAAAACTATTACTAGAGAAAAACGTTAAGAATTGAGACAAAACACTCACTAATACTCCAAAGAACTTATTAAAAGATAATAGTAAATAAATTTGACGGATAATTGTGGATTTAATGGATCAAAATTGATTTATAACAGGATTACAACAATATATAGTTGATTTCCATTATTTCACGTCTTTCTGATTGATTCTGAAATAATAAAATACTTAAGAAAAGATGAACTAATACTTACTTGTTGGTAATAATGGTATAATTGAATAATGTGATGGTTTTGGAAAAAACAGCAAGAGGAGGCCTCTTTTAAGTCAACAAAAGCTCACAGAGGCCTTCCATGGATAAAACTGAAAAGCCAGTGAGTGAGAAAACAATAAACCTTTTTGGATTATTGATTATATCATCTGTTGTCACATAAGATTATCATAATTACTTAATTGATGTTTTTATGTGACTACCAACCCATTTATGGTTAAGAATAAAAGTAGTAAAAACTGTAAATATTCTTTTATTTCAAAATAATCATTGATTTCTCAAATTTATCAATTTTATTGGAAATTTCATCACAGAGTGTATTTTCTGTGAATGTTTGAAGATTCAGTGTTTCATGTGGAATCATCAAAAATGGACTGTAAGTAAAGCTTTTAGTTTTACTTATAAAGGTATGATTATTTTTGGTTTTATATGAATTATAAAGCTCTCAATTTTTCCTGAAAGTTTCATAAATATTAATTAAGAATTGTATTTTTTAATAAATTTTTGAAGTTTTTACCTCAGTTCTACATAGAATTGCATATAGCACTATATGGCTGGTTGCTATGAAGTAAATCAATGGATACTAGTCTGAAAATGGTGTCGATTACTCTTTTGTGGCTTATCCATAGAAAATCATTAATAATTTACATGGTTACAAGAGTCTAAGTTGCTCTTTACCTCCTGGGCACATCAAAATAGCAGCTTATTTGCTATTTTCTTATGATTTAATGAGATTTTAACTTGGTAACCAAGTTCCCAAAAGGTTTTTATATACTAATTGGGCAAAGATCATCCATGGATCCATGCCTCAGAGGCCTCAGAAGTTGGGTACCCTGGCTCTCTTTGATGTATTTTGTCCCCCTTGACTATTTTCACATCAAAAATAGAAATTCAGGCTTCAAGACTGATATCCACTATGGGTGTACCAACAGTGTATGTAAGAATACCATAATATTAATTTCCAAAAACATGCACAACACTATTCTTAGTGTATATGTAACATGGTATTTCTCACATTCCGATTATTTTGGTGTGAAATTGAGAAAAACAAAAAATTTCACAATTCTTTCATGTGGTATTGAAGTATTTTCCAAATTACCACCTCTTAGAGTTATTTTAAGCTTATTCACTCTATGGAGTTACCCTAGGTGAACTTTTGTGTAGAATCCAAATCTGGCCTTAAGCCCATGGATTTCCTTACTCACAAAGAATTTATTCATTTTTTCTGAAATAAAAAATAATGAAATTTGAATATATGCATTACTTATGGGTTATGCATAGTTCAAAATTTATTTTTTAAAGACGGTTGTGGCCTATTTGGGTATGTAAAATATACCTCAAGGCTCACAATTCCTAAGATTAAATATGAAGATCAATTAAAAAAAGAAATAAATATCTAGTGATAAGGGTATATTCTAGTTAATACAATTGGATTTAAATGAATTAAATATCAAATTTCTTAGACTATCCGGTTTTCTTCATAGTATATTCATTCCAATTTAAGCTATGATATCAAGGAATCAATTCTGAAAGCCATTATGATGTAACAAAGGAATAAAAACAAAAACAAAAACTTAAACAGAATAACCATTTCAAGACCTTTTCCTTAGAACTAAGGAGAACATATATTCTATGAGATTTGAACATGAATATTTGAGTAAATTTTGAAGTAGTTAAAAAGAGGAGATTTAAACTCCAGGGTAAATTACTCACACCTATTCTCTCCCTCGAATAAATTAGAGCTTATGCTTTTTTAATATAATAAATGAGCTAGATATTAAGATTTCAATCACATTTAATAATAAAAAAGTAAATAAAGGCTTAAAGACATTAAATTGAAGCAAAATCATATAATTAATAAAAAAATTAAATAAACAAAAGAACCATTAATAATATATATCAATTACTGGGACTCATAATGAGTTGATTTTTGATTTATAAATTCAGAAAATAACTATCAAAATCCCTTCCAACAATTTAAAAAATTTTTTCATGACCCAAAATAAAAAGACTTGTATATTAAAGATACAATGCTAAAAGCTGTGGTTTTGGATCCTCTATGAATTTAAATGTAGGTTTAAAGGGCAGAAATAAAGGAAACAGATTGTGAGCCTGTGACCCAAAACCATATAAGAATCATGAATCTCAAAAATGAAATAGAAAGGGTATACAAGAAAGGAGTGAAATAAACACATTCAACCCCCTTAAGACAAAAAAGGTACAATAAGGTCAAAAACACAGAAAAAAAGGACCTAAAACCCTTATTCTTGAAATCTGACAATCTGAAAGAGGAAAACTTACCCTTCTATAAAATATTATTCTAGTCGCCAAAAAATAAGAATTAACCATGTTATTAAAGCTGTATACTCTTGGTGAGGATAAACCTTAATATTCACCTCTAATCAGAGATCTGGAGCTTTAATACCAGACCTACCAAGTAGGTCCTTTAATTATTTCTCAAAAGTAGGGCTAGAAAATGGTACCAGAAACAAGACTGTAGCACAACTGGCACAAAAGCTATTATTAGGATACTATCTGAAAAACCTGGAAAAAACAAGTATATTTATTCACCTCACATATAACTTCTGCATTTTTTATTAAAAACAAGTCAAGTAGCATATTTTTTGTAATTGATACAGTAGGTCTACATACAAATGAAACCTTTATTCCTATATCTTGCACAGATCAAAGAGTTTTGGTAATTTTCTTTCAAAACAAGAAAAATACATTTTCACAAAAATTTAAGGATACTTTAAATTTTTTTTAGCTTTCTAATACATAAGTCAAAATGGGTCAGAAGTGTGACCATATTTTAGAATTCACGTTTGAGCCCTGTTTCTTGAAAACTGACAAAGCTATTGAGCATTCAAGGCTATAATCCTACACCAAGTATTATTGTGGGATACTGTCCCATAGAATTGATTTATGAGGTTTTGAAGCCTTAAAAAAATTCTTATCTTTTCCTCAATCAGAACTCATTCTACAAAGCTCCACACATTCCTGTATTGAGTGGTACTGTGGGATAGACTCCCATATAATTGAAATACAATGTGTCAAACTGATTTAATTAGTTTTTTATGTTTATCTATTATAACCTGACTGATAAGAGTCCCCAGATGTTTTTTTTACATAATTAAATATTTATTTGTCCTTAGAAAACGCCTTAAACTTCCATTGATGAATTTTTCTACCTTTTATGGGAATCAAATGTTGAGAGGTGGTTTCAAAAGCACATCGGGGAACCAATGAAGGTGTTTTTGGTTGTGATAAACCACAAGCCAACAGCCTGAGTAAGAATTTTCATTCTATAAATATTAAAAGAGGTTATCCCCCTCTTTCCATCATGATCTGAGATAAAAGTAGGCTTTCCTCAATTAGAAAAACCCCATCATTTTAACAATTTGTTCTTACATGGTTATGCATTTTTAAATAGAATTAACCCTTAAAATTTTTGAAATAAAATTATAATTTCAATTATTTTGATACTTATTTTAGTAATTATATTAATAATAATTTCAGCCAGGGATTTCAAAATACTTATCACCACTATCCCTGAATATTAGTGCCCTAATATTTCATTATTATACTATTTTATCATGTCACAGTCATAGTTAAATCTTTTAATTATTGTCTCATAGATTCTACACAGACTCATGCTAGCACAAATGAGAAACAAGGGGGAATTCACTAAGAGTAATAATTAATAAGATTTGAGGGCATCTGAGCCTCTCTAATAGCACCTTTTTTATGCGAACTATTATAAATGAGCCAATTTTTGCATAAGGTGTGAATTAATGTAGAAACATTAACATAAAATAACATGAGATTAATGGTATCTTATATTAATAAGTGAAAGCTGAATATATTTTAATATAAATAAAATTTAAGTAAATAATGTATATTTTAATATAAAACTTCTTTTAAGGAATTAAAAATATTCTAAATAAAATTCTAAATTCTTTCAAATATTTAAAAAATGATAAAATTTATTTAAAATAAGCTAAAAAAAATTGGTTTAATATTATAAATTTTTGTTGCATTAGATTTAAAATTAAATATTAATTATTTGAAATAATTTAAAAAAAAAACACAAAATTTAGGAAAAAGCTAAGAAATTTTAAATAAAAAATTATTAATAATATTTTTTCCAATTTTGTATTGAATTTAATTTAGATTTTTTGAGATTAAAATTTGAATTTTTCTTATTAAAAAATCAAATCATTCCAAGTCCTATTCCTCAATTTAAATAATAAAGCCTCTAATAGTATTTTTTTGATCTTATTAGGAAATAATTCTTTTGATAATAGTGTTAAAAGTTTATAATTAGAAAACCAAATTGTGAAATGATGAGTTAATAATGTTGAAACCTGAAAAAAATTACTTATCCTAATATAATAGATCCTCAAATATTTTTCTTAATAATATTATTATTGGGCGAAGGATCAATGAAAAATACCTCTATTCAGTAATTTCTTTTTAGACATATAATAATCTTAATTATTTTGATAAATAAAGTATTACCCTTTATCTATAATAAATCCCTAGGTATTTAAATTAAATAATGAATTTTAGAATTATAGAAACTTACTTCAATAATTATTAATATTTCAAAATTGATATAAAATTATAATCCTTTAAAAATAAAATCTCTTTCAAAAGAAACAACTAAAAAATTATAATTAAATGAATTTTCTATATTATCAATATTTTAAAGGTTTTGGTAAACACATGTAAGCCTTTACATTTTTTTTTACCAATATATGAATAAAAAATGTAATTTTATGGTAAAAGAATTTAATTGGCCTATTTTTTTTTGAAAAAAATCCTTAAGTATATTTTTGAGGATTTTTTCCATATTTTTTTTGAAATGGGATTTCAAGATCCCCAGTTTTTTCAACTTTTTTTTTTTTTGCCAAATTTCCCAAATTTGACCAATTTGGCAAAATCACCTATTTTTTTTTTTTTTTTTAGAAAAGATTCATTGAAAATTTTCACACTTATGAGTTTCCATATTTTTTTCAAAACAAAGGGGGGAATATTGTGAATCAAAACCCATAAACCTAAAATTTTGCGTATTTTTTTTTTGGGTGGGAGAATTGTAGGCCCAAAAAATGCTTTTTTTTTTATGTTTTTTTGTTCATGTTTGTAAGTAAATTGAAAATTCCATTTATGAAATAAATGGAACTAAGCATGTAATTTATGGCATTAGTGTAATTTAAAATTTAATAAATGGAATATGTAGTTCCATAACAATTCCATAAATGGAATTATTCAAAGTGCCATAAATGATATCAAAAACAGAATAATATTTCCAGTTATGTAATTAACAGTGCCATAAATGGTATTAAAAATGAAATTTCAATGCTTTAAATGGTATTAACAGTGCTATTTATGGCTTCAAAAGTAATACAAAAATGCCATTTATATAATTACAAATGGCATAAATGGCATCAACAATGACATATAAATTCCATAAAGGGCATCAAAAATTCCATAAATGGGTTTTTTTTAGGCAAATTTCAATTAAAAAACACCCCTTATTTGTTTTTACAAATTTATGACAAAAACATATAAAGGTTTACATGTTTTTACTAAATTTCTTATATGGATTTACAAATACCTTATTTTCATTAATTAATCTTTAAAAATCAATTTATAAATTTTATAATTAATTTATTTAAAATATTTTAGTTTTATAAAAATTTCACAAAAAAAAAAAAAATAATTTCCTTTTTATTTTTAATTAAAAAAAATTAATTTTATTATTATATTAACTTTTTTTTTTAAAAAAAAAAAATCTAATTTTTAATATTATTATTATTATTAAAAAAAATTAAAAAAGAAAAAAATAACTTTTAAAAAAAAAAAAAAAATTATTTAAGATTTTTTTTTTAATTAATATTAATTAAAAATAAATTATAAAATTAATATAATATAATAATAAAGTTAGATTGAGAGGAAATTTTTTGAGTAAGGATTTTTTTTTTTTGTAATAAATTAAGAAGAATTAATAACTAAAATTAAATAAGAATTTATTTAATTTTTAAATCTTTAAACGTGTTTAACCATATTTTCTTATCAAATTTAATTAAATCTTAGAATTCTAAAACAAAATATCATTAATCATATAAATAACTCTTGATATCAATAATCTTTAATTAAGTTAATTAAAGATATTAAAGAATAAATAAAAATAATTTAATTCAATTATGATAAAACATAATCCTTCAAATATTTACTTTAGGGAGAGAATCAATCTAGATTATTAACCTAGAGCTATAAAGGCTTAATTAAGCTATTTATTGAATGCAATAACTGTAGAGACCATCTCTAAAAAATTGAAAAAATAAATAAACATAATTACTTAGAGAAATTAATTGAGATTAAAAAATTCCTTTGATTCCTAAATCTATCTTATCAAAAATCCATACTTTGAAAATTGAATATTAAAAATATGTGTTATATTAATATAGTAATTTTTTTTTGTATATCACATAAACTAGGGGAAACCTTTATTATTTCATATTAATTAACCATATTTTTATCGAGATAAAGACTAAACCAAGTTTAGACCTTTAAGAAGATAGAAGAATACTTATAAAAGAACTTCATTCATAAGTAACTCAAATACATCCTCTAATATAAAGCTTTTAGAAATTAATTAAATAATATTAAGAAAGCTTTAAAAATCCAATGGGTAGTAATTCTTAATAATCTGAATTAATTATAAAAGTTTCAAAAATTTCTTTATTGAATATTTTTAACTTTAAGAAAATAAAATATTAATTTAATAGAATTAAATCCAAATTTTTGTTAAGATTAAGAATTTGAATATAATATTATATTGAATCTTGAATTAGGACTTAAGAAAAAATCTAATTGGAAGTAATACATAATTGATAATTTTCAAAAAAAAAAAAAATAATTAATAATTTAAAAAGATATAAATTTGGAGAGTTTTTTTTTTGGTAGGAAATAAAATTTGGAGATTATTTAAGCGGAAATAATGACACTAAAAAAAAGAGGAATTGAATAATTATATAAGTTATAATTTATATTAAGATAGGTTTAATATAAAGAACTATTTACTTATGAGGGACTTAACTTTGGGGAACCAATAGAGAAACTATTCGACAATTTAACTATAAAATATAAGAGAAACTAAACCATGAAATCTTGAATCTCTGTAAGTTTTTTCAATTGAGAAATTAAAAATATTGAGAAGATTTTAAGTATGATATTACTCGACTTATTTAAAAAGTATAATAAAATAATATATCATAAGAAAAAAGATTGAGTTTTTAATTAATCAATGAGAAAACTCAATAATAATTGAATAATAATTACAAAATTACTAGAATCATCTCAGAATTATAATAAAAAATTTAAAATATATAAAAGAAACAATTACATATGGAAATTAAGATAAAGAAATTTTATATAAAAATAATTTTATCAAAAAAAATAATAATAATAAAGCTCAAAAAAATATATTAAATTGACTATTAAACCTTTTTTTTTAAAATTTCATATCATAACATGATTAAAGAAAAATATAAAAGAAAACTAAAAAAATCTCAAAATTATGATAAGATAGATTTTCAAGGTATTCTTAATTAATTTTAAAGAATAATAATATCATATTATAAAATTAATTTTTTTTAAAATATATATTAATTTATAATAATTTTTAAAATTTAATTTTTCATTTCAAAATAATAAAATATTAATTAATTAATTATAACTAAATATTATTTTTTTTGTTGAGAAAACTTTTTTATAATAATAATTCAGAATTTAAGAAAAAAAAAAAATTTTTAGATAAAATTAAATCAAATATATTTTCCTTATTGTAAAAAAAAAAAAAAGATTTATTTAAGTTAATTTAAAATTATAATTATATTTAATAAAAATGAATTTTATTAAAAAACCTTAATAGAATATATATATTTTTTTTTATTATAATTAATATTTAATTCTTTTTTATTTTTCAAAATTTAACATCCCCCCTCCCCCCCCCCCCCAAAAAAAAAAAAAAGGATTTATTTAATTTTTTTTTATGAATATCTTTTTTTTTCTTTTCTTAATTGAAATTTAAATAAAAATCAATTTTATGTGATAAATTTTTATATTTATTTTTATTTCCGTTTCAAAAAAAAAAAAAAATCAAAATTTCTTTAAAAATAATTTTTTGAAAGTATAATTTTTACAATTGAATTATATGGATGGTATTAATTTTTACTTTTTTTTTTTCTTTATAGATTTAAATTTATTTTTATATTATTATTTTCTGAATAATTTAGATTTTCCTTCATAAATTCTACATCCTTTATATTTTATGAGTTATAGATGAATTTAGTGAAATATAAAACCATGTCTAATGTTTAAGAATCTTCAATGAATTTTATGGTTTGTTGATTTATTTTCTACATGAATTTGTTGGAATTTTGATTAAAATCTTAAATATGATTACCCCTTTAAGTTTTTTGATACTTAATATTCTGTTTACATTATCCCACCTTGAATATTACTGTGGGATATAGAGGGGATGGAATTCCAAGTTGGGCTGTGCATGCCCTATGGCATGCCACTTCTGCAGGGCTGCACTCAAAGATTGGGTGGTGAAATACCAATATACCAAGCGTAGTTTTAAGCTTAGAGAAGTTTCACAAGTTACTGTAATTCTTGATCTTTTATTTTTATTTATTAATATTATTTTTTTTGTTTCTCATAAATTTTATTTTTCTAATAATTTTTTTTCTTCATTCCAGCTCTTACATTATTCGCAAGTCAACAATCCTAAACTCACACTAATCATTCTTATTATTATTTTATTTTTTCTCCCAAACTGTAATTATATCATAATTCTTCATCTTCATTCCAACACTTGTCCAATATGAATGAATGGTCTATTCCAAAAAAGAGCCATAGCTGTCATTGGTAGGGTTTCTTGATGTCCAACATATCAAGCACCCATTATTCAAATTTCCAAAAATCCAAATTCACCTATTGTCAACATGTTTTTAATGAGGAAATCCCTCAAGAATTCTTTTAGCACCACAGAAACTATTTCAGAAAGATTCCTTCAGATGCAAGAACAGCTGATTCTGAAGATATATCAATTTTCTCAAGAAAAATCAACAGCTCCTGACCATGTATGCCGCTTAAGATAATGCAAAGAAGACCAAACCCCCTAGTACTATACCATAAAAAATTTCCTACTTCCAATTCTTTAGTAACAAACAGATAAGGGAACTGTTCAAAGCCTTACTCAAGGCTTTGATCATCTCAAATGTCCTATTCTGATTCCTGGACAATTACTACTTTCAAGACTATCAACAAGGCTTAGTATTCTCATCCTATCAGCGTCCAACATAATTATCAATGGCCAATACCATCTTATTACTTCTTCATGCTAAGAATAAAGTTCAAATATTGAAGGAGATGGATGAGTCAAAAGGAATGAACTTATAAATTCAAAATTGGACTGACAATTCTGGGACCTCAATTTATGTATTTCTCTTAGTTTGTGGCTCACAAATCAAGCATTTTTGTCATATAATCAACTTAAATAACACTTCTGAGAAAAGTTACAAAGCAGTGAAAACATGCTTATAGAAAAAGTAAATCCCTTTTAGAAATGTCTGAGCAATTTTTACTGATTTAGAACCAGTTATGGTTAAGCTTCAGGTAAGTTTTCATTTATAATTCTTCAGATAAAAAACTGCTATCGTTTACTTTCAGACTCTTTTTGTGACTGATAATCCCCATGTAATACAATTCCACTGAATTTTAGATACATTTAAACTACTTTTCAAGAATTTAATCTCATATCCAATGATTACATATGTTATGAAATCAAACAAAAAACTTGTTAAATATTTCACCACATTCTCTTTTGAAAGTGAGCTCCTTCAAAATTGGAAAACCAAGAATTCAATAACCCAAGGAATTTCAACCTTGTGTGAAATACATTGGTACTCTCTGCCAAAAATGTTTCTGGCAATCCAATCACATGAAGAAGGATTTAAGAAATCCCTTCTTATGAACCGAAACCTGGTAATTGATACCCCCTTCTTATCACAATCAGTCATTTCTATTCTTTGAAAATTGTGAGCACTACATCTAAAATGATGCACTTGTTAGCCTGATCAAGCCAGTTGTGGATGAAATAGGTCAATTGGAGTGCAAATCAATCAAGGTCTTCAACATATGGAAGGAATTTTGAGGTGTTTTATCACTCCTTAGCAACAGTAAAACTATATGACCAATTCAAAACTCTCAAAGATCATTGCTTACAGTTTTTGCATACCCCAGAACAGTTATTTCAAGCAATAAGATATATCATTGCTTTTTTCCTCCATCCGCGATCTCTAAAAAGCATTCACCCAAGGATTTTATCATAATGATCCTTTTTAGCGTGTGCTTGGGATTATTACAAGGAGAATGAAGAGGAAATGATTCCTCAAATAAAAAGGTATTTCAATCAACTTAATGCTTTTAGAAACCTTTTAAAAGGTTAGTAATATGATATTCTCTTTCATTATTAAATCTGATCATCTTTTCTGCTTCCATTCAGATAGTTCCCCTCCAAATCTCTTTGAATATTGACTTTCAATCCCTGATAAAAATCAAATTTCATGAATCAAATTATTTGCATTTAGTATCCAGTGAAATTTTCATTCATGATGCTGAGTTTAAAGGCCTCTTCTCCCTCATTTCAGCAGTAAAAACAAAATATTGTAATCAAATCCACCAAAGTACATTGAAAATGCTCAGTCAGCTCAAGTTGTATTTGCATCAAAAATGACTTCCCAAGGCAAAATCAAATATAACAGCTATGAATACTAACTCAATGAGTGATACTGCTAACTTGCCTCAGCAAACCAGTGTACGGGATCCTTATCAATTAAGTCTCTAGAGTTTTGTTCCAACAATTTGAGTGCTTTTTGTGATGTTTTTTTTTTTGTAAATGTATCAGGCTTTTTTCTTTTTTTTGAAGATTATATACCTCAAAAGTCTTAAAAAAAGTGACGCATCATTGCCACCGCCATACATTAGTGTGCCAATTTGTGCCTAAATTGGATGCCCATGGCACGCCCTTGAGAAATCTATGGTACCATCCAACATACTGGGCTAGCTTTCTCATATCTAATTTTTTATTCACTGCTAACCCTGGCTGCATTTTTATCAATTATTTCTCTTACTCTACTATCACATGGTCTCCTGAAGTTTTTGGCTGACTCAACCTTAAAAAATTCTATCAAATCTTAATTTGAACATTTTCTTTGTTCAAATCCTTAAGAAGACATTCATACCCTTAAAATAACTTGTCAAGGCAGTCTCAGCTTGGTTATCACTGCTCCAACTCAAAAGTTATATTAAATCTCATCAAATTCATCAAAAAGACTGACCAAGTTTTCAAATCTGATCTTTAAGATCATCCCCAAAAATTAGTACTACTTTATAAAAACTTTTCATCAGTGTTGCTCTTTGATGTTGCCTTGGTTCTTGACAGTATGATTTAAAATTTTATTCTGATCATTGATCACCTTCTTACTCTCATTATTTCTAAATAGGTCCCTCCATCTTCCACTCTGTGCCATTCTTTTTACTTTAGCTTTGTTGAAGCCGTCCTTGTCTTATTTTGGTAACTGGGTTGACTCCCTAAATGTCTTCATTAATGCTAACAAAATTTTATCAGATCAGTCTCCTAAAGCCAAGGAAAGATAAATCATTCAACTTTCTTTTCTCAATAGAATTTTAACAAAATTTCATGATTTATCTTAAAAAATAAATAAATAAATTACTAAAAATACCTTAAATTTCGGAATTAGAGAAATTTCTTCTTAATCAGCAAGAATGTTTTCATTAAATCGACTTTTCATTAATCCTTCTTGGATTCCACCTCCTTCGAAATTCTCTCAACATCTGGTCAGACCATCGAGCGTCCATTTTAATATCCCAACCTCATTCTATCGACTTCGAATTGGACATCGTCCGAGTCCAAGTATCACTCATAAATCATTAAAATTTAAAACACCATTAATAATTGCTACATCGCTCGGTCTCATTCTTTCAACCTTACCTTATCATCAGTCGATAAAACTTGAACAAAGTCAAGATTTTTTTATTAATTCAAATATAGAAAATCAAACAGAATTAAAAAAATTGGAAAAAATCGAGAGTATTGTAAATCTTCAAAAATTATCATTTGGGACAATTGTTGGAATTTGTACTGGCGTATTTGTTAGAAAAGGTTTAACTTTAATCGCTTTTATTTGTGGTGGTGGTTTTATATTGCTTCAAGTCAGTAAAAATATTTAAATTATATTATTAATATTAAAATTAAAAAAACATAATCTAATTATATGTTTTTTATTTGTTTTTTTTTTATCTTTTTTATTTCAATTTTCAATTGAAAAAACAAAACAAAAAAAAAAATTCAAGTACTTAAATTCAAAAAAATTAATTAATATAAATTGGGAAATTTGGTCAAAAAAATATGAAACTAAAATTAAAAGTAAAATTAATTCTAAAGATAAAAATAAAAAAAATCAATCAATTTTAAAAACATTTTTGGATTTTTTAATTAAAGATTTTCAATATCGAACTACATTTATAATTGGTTTTTTATTAGGAATTCAAATTGGTTAAAAAATAAAATAAAAATTAGTTTAATATTCAATTGGCTCTCTTTTTTTTTCTTTTGCTTGTTTAATTTGTTTTAAGTTATCTTAGTTACAGTACAACATTATCATCTTTGTATTACAGTAGCTACACAAAAATTTTAGTTTTTCAATCGAGCAATGAGCTCATCAGTTTAATTGAAGAATCCATGAATCTCACTTGGCGAGCGTAGAGTGACTTAAAAAGATTTAACTAAATGAAACAGCTCTAGATCTCATCGTTTCAGTATTCTAAGCCCATATCAGTAAAGAACTACGACTGACAATGGCTTGATTGTTTGATACCTATATTGAAATTTGAAACTAAACCTGTTATTACATTAATAGCGGGTAAGTCACGCAAAGCTGAGTAGCAAACAAAGTATGAAATTTTTTAAAACCACATCAACTAAAGTTCATCAATTATCTATATAAAATGATTACTGGCTTAATCATTGATTTAATTTAATTTAAAGATAATGCTATATAAAATGTTTATTTTTTAATAATTTAATAAATTATAAGAATTTAAAAAAATATTAAAAAAATTTATAAAATATTAAAAAAAAATCTCTTTAACAAAATTATTTTTTTTGAAAAAAAAAAAAAGAAAATTGAATTTTTTTTTTTTTTTTTTTTTTTTTTTTGATTAAAATCATTATTATTATTATTATTATTAATTATTATTTTATATTTTTATTTAAGTTTAAAAAAAAAAAAAAAAAAAAATAATATTTTTTTTTTTAGCTCTTTTTTTTTTAAATCTTATTTTTTTTTTTTTAAAAAAAAAAAAAAACAAAAATAAAGAAAAAAATTAATATTAAAAAAAACTAAAAACTAAAAAAAAATAAAAATTATAAAAATTAAAAATGACCTTTTTTTTTTTAAAGAGTTTATTTTTTTTTTTTTTTTTTTCTTATAAATTTATTTTTTTAAGATTTAAAAAAAAGATGAAAATTAATTTTTATTAATTTAAATATTTAATTAAATTAATTTTCTTTTTTTTTTTTTTGAAAACATTTCCTTTATAGATGTTTTTTTTTTTTTTTTTTTTTGTTTTATTTTGTGAATTTTTTTTTTTTGTTTTTTAAAAAAAATATAAAAAATCTCTTTGATTTATGGAAAAAAAAAAAAAAAAAGTTTTTTTATTTTTTTTTATTTTGAAAGAATATCTCTTTTTAAATGAGATTTTTCTTTTTTTTTTTTAAAAACAAAAAACAAAAAAGAATATTTTAAAGGAAATTTATTTATTTTTTATAAAGAAAAAAAAAAAAAGGGGGGGATTTGTTAAATACATATAATAATCTTTTACAAGTTTTTTTTTTTTTTTTTTTTTTTTTTTTTTTACCAATTTATGAAAAACAAAAAAAACATTTAAGTAGTGATTTACTTTTTTTTTTTTTTTTAAAAAAAAAAAAAAAAAAAATTCCTCAGGATTAATTTTTTTTAAAATTTTTTTTTTTTTTTTTTCAAACATGAAATATCAAAATTTTAATTTTTTTTTTTTTTTTTTTTTTTGTCTGAAATTTCTTCAATTTGGTTTATTTTTTTTTTTTAAAAAAAAATAAAATTTATTAAAAATGTTTCAAATTATTAATTTCCCAGTTTTTTCAATTTAAATTGAAGGGAAAAATCTTTAAAATTAAAATTTTAGAATCTCATAATTTTGAGAATTTTTTTTTTTTTTTTTTTTTTTGGTGGGGAAAAGTTAAGGACCAAAAAAGATGTGTTTTTTTTTTTTTTTTTTTTTTTTGTTTTCATTTTTATAATATGATTATATGTAAATAGAAAAGTTTCAGATATTTTTTTTGAAAAAAAAAAGAGATTGAGGTAGGATTTAAGAAATAAATAAGACTTAGGAGGTAGATAATTGGAATAAATTGTATATAACAAAATCAATCAATCTGAATCAACCTCCAAGGATAGTGGGTTTTTTCTGAGGGAGGGGGGAAGGAAGAAGATTGGAAAAATATAACATCCTGTGTTTCTTAAATTTATCTTCCCACCCAAGGGCTTGTGTTTGGGCAAGAAATTCCCAATCAACAGTAATGGGGGGGCTGGATAAACTTTAGAAATAATGATATCCAATGGAACAAGATGAGAAAAGCTATGCAAGAAGCAGATGAAAATAGGTGGATTATTATTTGGAGGACAGAAATAAGGGAAAACAAATAGAAAAATTGGAATCTGGAATAAAATAAAACTTGTCTTTGATACTTATTTGCAATTGAATCCCCCATATCAGAAATTGACATTCACTTGCTCTCTAGTGCCTGGCCAAAATATTCATACCACTCAATTTTGTCCAAATAAGAGGATACTTTCACATGGTGGAAGGTGATCTACAGCTTGCCAGTATTAACCAGTCTTTCAATCAGCTTAATAGCCTTTTCAGGAAGAGTTCCCTTTGCTGAGGTCTGGCAGACAGCATTGTGACAGATACTGAGGGTACCAATGTGTTCATGGCTTCATAAAGGTCTTGATTGTTTTTGAATTTCTTCAGCCAAGTAACCTCTGACATAATCCCATTGATCTTGAGTCTTGTAAATGTAATGGGATACTGTTCTATAATTATAGTTTCCATCACCCTAGACATTTATGGGATTGTAAGTATATTTCAATATAAATTTTGGAAAGTCTTTTGAGTCAGGTACCTAATAAAAATGGCTCAAAATATTAATAAATATTAAAAGAAACAAAAATATTTCAAATTGAAAATGAATTGAAAACTTAAAAAGAGATTGGAGAATTAATCAATTATGTGGTGATTGCTTTAGAAATTCTCACAGGTTAAGTCAATTGGATAATACATCTTAAAAGTTGTTTAAGGCTTGTGGGAATTTCTTTTTGAGGTTCTTCTACTCTTGGCTAATATTCTGGACCTTCTGAAGATGACTCCTGATTTTACATATTAATTAAATTAAGTTTTTAAAGGTAGTGAATCTGATGAATTTATTTATTTGGATAATAAGGTCTAAAAATCTTCAGATTAATCCACTTCCCCTATTTGATGGGGTGAAATCAATTGTGATCTTGAAGTTGTTGTTTTGGTAACTTTTTATTAGGATCTTCAGTTTATTTTGGATTAAATTTAAATGATTTCAAATATTGAGGGATCTATTTTATTTTTATTTTGAAATCTATTTTTGGCCCATTGAGATCTTCCATGGACATTTTTTCATTCCATTGAATCTTCAAAATATTCATTATCCTCTTGAAAATTGGGAATTTGATCAAAAAGGGAATTTTCTAATCAAAACATCTTAAAAATTCTGAAGAATAGGTGTGATTTCTGCCATGGGTCTTCAAAAAAAAGGTCTTCCTCAATATCCTCAAATTATTCTTTTTGCTTCATTCATTCTTTCTTTCTAAACACTTTAATAATAACCTTAATATCCAGTTTGAGAAGAATATGACAAATAAAATCAGTTAATATGAAAAAAAAAAGTTAAGAAATTGAAGATAAAAAATTACTTGTAGGTATATTCAAATGCCACTGAGGAATGAAGTATGATATCTGGAGCCTTTGGAATTTATAAATTCCATTTTGGTCTTGTGCTTGCAAGGTATTCCTTGATAATTATTTTTGTCTTGGTGGATTTCTCATTGGGGGAAATGTGTTTTTGAAATTTTATAAGACCATTTGAAGGAAATAATGAGAAACCTTGACATTGAAAGCACATATATGTGGAGGGAAATTCATGACATGGGAAATAATGTCTTTTGAGATTATGTTGATTATTTCAATAAAATGTTTCTTGAAAGCCATTCAAAGAGCCTTAAAAACCTCAAAGAGAGTACCAGTGGACATTTGGAGCCAAAGTTTAACCATGGTATTGGAATCTTCAACTCTTGGAATGTAGCCCACACCCAAGTGAAAATGTTATTTGGTCCAGGCTGGAATATAATACTCCTTTAGAGGAAGACAGGTCTTTTTTCAAAATATTGAAACACTTGAGGATTATTTACTTTCTTTTGAATCTTATTCCAGTTATCTTTAAAATATTTTTCAGTTAATGAATAAATAACTTAAGAAATTAATTACAAATTCATTAATAAAAACAATAATAAGAATAAAAGTAAATTAATTTATTACAAAAGTCCATAAAATTTTCAAAATAAGTTCCATGACCAATTTTATTCATAAAATTGGAAGATAGATCTTTATTGATATTTCAAATGAATAACAAAACTTTTGATTCTGGGAATGACTTCTTAATTATGTCTTTCAGTTTGTTTTTCTTGATTTTATTGACTTGGTTGTAAATGTCTTGAAGGATTACAGGCCTTTCAGACTCCCTTTGGTGGCATAATTGGGCCTAAGTTTATATTGAATTAGCAGTGATTCAGAAATTTTGAGAAATTTGAGATGTTTCTTGATGATTGAGTTTTCTGAAAGTAGGATGTGTCATGATTTTTTCAGTTTAATCATGGCTTTGTTCAGGATTTTTGACTTTAAGAGTCAAAATTTTACTGTTGAAATATTTTCTGGAATAAAATCTAAATTGACAGTCAAGCTTTCTTGAAGTGACTATTTGAGAGGAGCTTTTGTGGGAATTTGGGGTCCCAGACCTGTTAAAACCTATTTTAATTTGGTTTTGGGTCATATTGGACCTCAAGGTGGACACAAAATACCCCTGTGCCCTGGAAACATTATACACAAGGGTCTTGAATTAACCTTCAGTGGGGGGCTGAAGCATTATATGGCGAAGAAGATGTATAAATTTAAAAAGGGAGGACTTTGGGGACTTGGAATCAAGAAATAACCTTTAGGAATGTGAAAAAGAAGGGATAAAAGGTGTGAAAATTCAAACAAAGTGGGAAGAGCTGAACTGAAGAGGTTTAAATTTAAGAATAGTAGAAGAGGGAAGGTAAAAAGAAAGTGAATTTTAGAGGCTTGGAGAAAAATAAAGTCTTTGGGGGGGGGAAAGTGTGGAAAGCTTTTTGAAAATTGATTTTTAATGCTGTTTTTCAAAAAATAAATTTGGGGGAGGATAATGTGGATTATTGGGATGTTCGGTTCTTTTTGTTTTTTTTCAGGGGGGATGTCAAAAAAAATGTGAAACAAATGGGTGAGGGGGTTTTGGCAGGTTTTTTATTTTGATTTAAAATGGGCTTAGGGCACCTATTACATGGTTTTACCAAATGGCTTATGTGGGTTTACCAATACCCTAAAAAAGAGGTTTTTTTTGGTGTGACAAAAAAATTTTTTTTCTTTATGTAAGGGTTAGTTTTTTGGTAGAAAAATTTGCTTTTTTGTGAAAGAAAATGTGCGTTTGTGAAATATACTGCTTTTTGTTTTCTGAAATTACAAAGGTTAATGTTTTTTTTGACACTATTATAATCAATATATAAGCTATATTGAGAAAATTCTTTATCAAAATTTGAATTTCAGAATAAGTATAAAACAAAAGAAGAGAAAGCTTTTTAAACCAAGTTTATCCTATCAAAAAAACATTTTTAAGGAAGTAAGCCATTTCTACAAGTATATAAAATCACATAAAAAATACTTCAACATAAAGGAAGAGAGACTTTAAGGGTTGAGCTTTCAAAATAACTTCTCAATGACTTAAAAGGACTATCTTCAATTTCAATTTTGTGATGAAACCCTTAAAGCATCATGAGATTTTACAAATAAATAACAAGAAAAGGGAGTTAAAATTTCTGAAATGAAGTGATTAAAGAGAATTTTTCCCAAAAGGAATATTTTCATTCAAAATTTTGAATTTCTAAATTGCTTATCATAGATTTAAATTATTATTTCACCCTATGATATTTGATATACCCTTTCAAATATCATCTAATACTGAAAAACCAATAAGATATTGAGTCAAATAGACAGATTTATTCTGAAAAAAAAATTTTCTCCAAAAGGAACAAATAAATCATTAATTTAAAATTTCCAAATGAGGTTTACAGCACTCAAATAATTATTCTTCTGTACCTGATGTAATATGACCATTAGTACAGTATTGAATCTTATAAAAACATTAGAATGAAGAATTGAAAATTTGAGGGACTTAAATAACTCCAAAGGAATTCAGATTAGTATCTGCTTTTATAGATTAATAAAACTCACAAAAGAAAACATCAAATAATTGTTAAATTTTCAAAAAAGAAATTAAAGCAAATTTGTATCACATACTAAAGTCTCTTAGGATCAGATTCTGTATATATATTCATTGAATCATTTGAAGAAAAAAATACCCTTTTTGATTGGAATAAATTCAATTAGTATATGTTTGTGATAATGGATCATGTGACCAATTTTGTGAACCACTAAAAATATTAGAATACCTAGAAGATTGTGAGCCTTGAGGTATATTTTACATACCCAAATAAGCCACAATTATCTTAAAAAGAAATTTTGAATTATACATAACTCATAAATCATGCATATATTCAAAATTCATCATTTTTGATTTCAGAAAAGATGAATAACTTTTTATTGAGTAAGTAAATCCATGGATTTAAGGCCAGATTTGGATTCTACACAAAAATTCACCTAGGGTAGCTCCATAGAGTGAATAAGCTCAAATTAACTCTTTGAGGTAGTAATATGGAAAATACTTCAACACCACATCATTAATACCACAGAAAAGATCCGTGAAAATTTTTGTTTTTCTTCATTTTACGCCAAAATAATGGGAAAGTGAGAAATCCCATGTTATATATACACTAAGAATAGTGTTATACATGTTTTGAGCACTTAATATTATGGTATTCTTACATGAACTTTTGGTACACCCATAGTGGATATCTCACTTTAAGCTTAAATTTCTATTTTGACATGAAAAATAAGCAAGGGGGACAAAAGACATCAAAGAGAGCCAGGGTACCCAACTTCTGAGGCCCCAGAGGCGTGGATAGCTCCAAAGCTTGGTTCCATGGCTGATCTTGACCCAATTGGTAAACTAAACCTCTTTGGGAACTTGGTTACCAAGTTACAACTACTGTAAAACACCAGAAAATAGCAAATAACCTGCTATTTTGACATGCCAAGGAGGTAAAAAGCTACTTACACTCCTGTAACCATGTCAATTACTAATGACTTTCCATGGATAAACCCCAAAAGAGTAATTAAAACCCTTTTTGGACTAGTATCCATTGATTTACCTCATAGCAACCAGTCAAACACTGATATTTGCAATTCTACGTATAAATTAGGTAAAAACTTCAAAAATTCATTAAAAATACAATTCTTAATGAATCTTTCTGAAACTTTCAGGACCAATTGAGAACTGTATTATCTATGGTACAACCAAAAAGAATTACAGTTTTACTAGTAAAATTAAAAGTCTTACCTACAGTCCATTTTTGGTTATTCTACGTGAAACACTGAATCTTCAAAAATTCACAGTAAATACAACCTGTGATGAAATTATCAATAACATTGATAACTTTGGGAAATCAATGATTACTTTGGAATAAAAGAAGATTTACAAATGTTACTCCTTTTATTCTTAACCATATTGAGGTTGGTATTCATGTAAAAGCATCAATTAAGCGATTATGATGATTTTACATGACAACAGATGATGTAAGTACTAATCCAAAAGCATTTAATGCTTTCTCACTCACTGGTTTTTCAGTTTGCTCCATGGCATGCCTCTGTGAGCTGTTGTTGACTTAAAAGAGACCTTCTCTTGCTGTTTTTTCTGCATCATCATCTTATTATCATTTTATATCATTGTTACCAACAAGTAAGTATTAGTTAAACTATTCCTAAGTGTTTTAAATCTTTCAGAATCAAATCATAGAATCCTACTATATATTGTTTTAATCCTGCTATAAATCATTTTGATCTCTCAAATCCACAATTCTATGTCAAATTTCTCTACTTTTATCTATCAATAAGTTCTTTGGAGTATTAGTGAGTCATTTATCTTTAATTCTTAAAGTTTTTCTCTAGTAATAGTTTTATTCAAGAATTAGCTTTATAATTATTCTTGCAAAAGATAATTATATATTAAAATAATTTTATTATTTTAATAAAAGAAGTTTTTATTAAATTCTTCTTGTAATTGATTCTTGTAGACAATTACTTGCTCACTGTTAAAATCACTAGTAGTGTTTGACACGTAAAAGAAATAATTCTTTAATTATTTAATTGTGGTTATAATAATATTTTATTATTATATTTCATAAGAACAGGCATAGTACTGTTGATCAATAGTAATATTATCATCAGTTTCATAGTCACATCTTACATTTGGGGGCCTGGCCGTGTTTTTTAAAACCTTGTACCCTTAATTAATATTTTTTTAAGTTCTAAAATATATTAATTTAATACTTTTTTTCTTCAATTTAAAGAAAAAATTATTTTTAATTTTGAAATTATCTTAAAATCTTATTTCATTGAGGAATTTGGTTTAATTTTGTACTGTTTTTACACGTGGCTTTTTCACATCCAAAAACTTATAAAATTATTCTTTGAGTTACTCTGACTTAATTTTTTATTCAAATTCTTAATCTTTAATACTTTTCTTTGAAAAGAATATTTTTTTTAATATCAAAAAATAATAAAACTTATAAAAATCTTTTAAAAATATCTTAAATCATAAAAATAATTTCTTTTATAGTATTTTCTCTTTAAAGTGTCTTTAATGAAATACTGTGCAGCTGGCAAAAGACTCAGTAAAAGATACATCAATAGTCCTGAATCTTCAGAAGCAGAATCTGAAGAAAGTATTGAGGTGCAAATTGCTAAAAGAGGCACCTTACTTAACTCAGAAAAAGCTAAATTACCACCAAAAGGTGTGTATTTTATCTTATATTTTCACCTTTTTATCCTTAAATTGACGTGAAAATGGTGCACACCAGAAATGGAAGCAACTATTCAGTCCAACCAGATGGATGTGGACAAAGAAGAGGCAAGACCAAATCTTCCACAAGAAAGACAGATCTGGAGGATGCCAGAGTTGCCCCCCATTCCCCAAGGTCTGTACCAACAGATTTTGACGTGAATTCTGAGCCTGAACTAATTCATGATATTATTTCCAGGGTTGAACCACTTCCAGGTGGCAGCTATAGAAATATATCAATGCCAGTACAAAAATTGGTTCAGAGCAGCCAAGGAGGAAGAATGGGAAATCTGCCCAAGCCTTTGGCAGGGGGCCATGAACTCCTACTTACACATCAAGAGCTTTCTGGGTCAGGAGAAGACCACAGAACTCTTAGGAGGTTGGAGCCCCCTGTCTTGCAAAGACAAGGTCAAAAATATAAAGAATTGGTTGAAGAACCAAAGTATTTTATCCATAGACCAGAAGAAAGAGTTGGAAATGACTCCAGCTTTGGAGATAGAGGCACCAGTGGCGTCTACCAGCTCCAAACCAGCTCCAGAAGTGTCCAAGGACAAACCCAAGGGATCTCAGAAGAAGCAGAAAGGTCCCAAGAACCATCAAGGCAAAGGAAAAGGCAAAGCCAATTTGCACAGACCTTACCAACAAGGGTACAGGATCCCCAAATTGGAGCCTTCAGCCGTGGACAGTGTCTTCAATATGGCCAGGACTCTGATGGAATTCACAGCCAAAGAGCAGGAAAGGATGAACAGAAACTTTCCACGGAAATAATTGGTGTACAGACTAGTATTAATGTAGAAATTGGTAAACTTGATGGCAGGTTAACTAAAATTGCATCAGATATAGTTGAATTAAAGAAAAATGACAAAAAATAATTTGAATTGCACCAAGTGACAAATGCCAAACTTGACTCAATTACCAATTCTTGCAAAAGAATTGAAAACATGTACCAAGTTCAGCATGATGAGATGGAAGATCTTTCCATTTTTAAGGTGAATGATCAACTTACAACTCTACAAGACCAAGTCTTGAAAATAGTTGAGAATACCAATCAATTTGCTATACACTTAGCTAAAAGTGACAGTGAAAGGCAGAAGTTGAAGAATGAAATAATTGCAAGTGTGGAACAAATTCATAAGAATCATGAACCACATATGCCAAGACATTCTACACCTTTAACTGAAGAAAAACTTTCTGTTAAAGAAAGTCTCACCCCATTCTTAGGAGAAAATGCCTACTCTGCAAGAGATATTCCCAAAATAGAAGAATGGCCAACATTCTCTGGTGAAGGAGAATACAACAATATTGAATTCATCAGGACTATTGATATGTTGCAAGAAGACTTTAATATACCTGATGAAATCATAGTGGGAAAATTACATTGTCTGTTTACCAGAACTGCAAAGAAATGGTATTACAAAATGAGGATTGATCATGGTAAACATGATTGGTCTTGGTGGAAATCTGAAGTGATCACCAAATGGGCCAGCAATTCTTGGAGGTTTAAAATGGAAAATGCCTTTGAAAGTGCCATTTTTAACTCAGAGAAAGATAAACCACTTACTTGGTTCTTCAAACAAAAAGACAGATTATCTGCTTTACAACCAGATATGTCTGACACCATGATTAATATGAAAATATTAAGAAAGTGTGGAGGAGATTTGGAACATGCTATCAAAAGCAGATGTGTGGAACCCTGTTCAACAGAGGACTACATTAATGCTATGGAAGATATCATTGCCAGAACAAGAATTGGTAAAACTTGGTCTAAAATCCCAACAGAATCCAAGATGACCTCTAAGATTCCCAGAGAGGATAAGAGACCAGAAAAACCTGTCTTAAAGTGTCATAAATGTGGAAGCACTTCACATTTAGCCAACACTTGCACTAAGAGGACAAAAATCAATGAGGATCAAGTCATTGAGGAAATTCAGTGTACTGGAGAGAAGGAGGAATCTGATCAAGACTCTGCAATCTCTGAAGATACACCAGTGGAGGACTAGCCCATTGAAAACATCACAGCTTTCTTTGCGGTCACTGAAGTACATACTCATTTGCCACAGTATAGTGAAGATTGCTACAACCTGATTAATGTTCAGGATGCCAGAATGTGTAAAACCAAACCTGCTAGAGGAAAAGGTTATACTGCTGGAGCATCTTGTATCACATCCATTCTGATGAATGATGTTGAAGCCAAAGTCAATTTGGACACAGGAGCATTTTGCACTTGTGTAGGCAAAAATTATCTCCAAGCTATACTTCCTGAATGGAAAAACCATCTATTACCAATAGAAGGTGTACAATTCAGTAGTGCCAGTACCAATATGTACCCTTTGGGTATATTAGACACTATTCTTGTATTTCCCCATCCAACAGTAAGTATAAGAATGAAAGCTGAGGTTGTAGTAATGGACAACTGCACATCTCAACATTTCATTCTTGGAAATGATTACTTAAGTATTTATGGTATTGATATCAATAACAATAAAGACAGATATTTCACAATTGGAGAAAACAGAAGAAAGAAATTTGCTTTTTCCAATATGCCAAAGCAAATATCAGTAGTATCTTCTGAGAAAGATACTTATAAGGAAGAATTTGTGACCACACAACTTGTTGAAGCACAAATTAATCCATCATTGTCACCAAAAATGAGGAATGAACTTATTGACGTGTTATACACATACAATACTGCATTTGCCTCTGATAATGAACCATTAGGTGCTATAAGAGGACATGAAGTTGATATTACTCTTAATATTGACAGACCATATCCCCCAGTACTTAGAAGACCAGCCTATCCAGCCAGTCCCAGAGCTAGAGAAGCCTTGGAGAAACATATCCAAGAGTTAATTCAACTTGGTGTACTAAGGAAAGTAGGCCATAATGAGGAGGTTGAAGTGACAACACCTGTTATCATTGCTTGGCATAATGATAAGCCAAGAATGGTTGGAGATTTTAGAGCCTTGAATACCTACACAGTTCCAGATAGGTATCCAATCCCTAGAATCCAAGAAACCTTGACTCAATTGTCTAAAGCCAAGTATATAACATCAATGGATGCATTGAAAGGCTTCCATCAAAATGTTTTGATGCCTAAAGCTAAGAAATTACTTAGAATTATCACTCACTGTGGTATTTATGAGTATCTTAGAATGCCATTTGGCATTAAGAATGCTCCATCTCATTATCAAAGAATGATGAATACCATCTTCCCCACAGAATTGTCTGAAGGATGGCTTATCATTTATATTGATGATATTATTATATGTTCTGATTCATGATCTTTGCACCTTGAAAGACTTGCAAGAGTACTTCACAAAGTTGCGGAAGTGAATATGAAAATTTCACTTAAGAAATGCAACTTTGGTTTTGAAGAACTTAAAGCATTAGGACATGTTGTTTCTGGTTTAAGCTTGGGTATTGACAAAAATAAAGTGGCAGCAGTACTACTTAAGCCAATACCCCAGAATAAAAAAGAAATGATGTCTTTTCTTGGATTTTCTAGTTACTATAGGCAACACTTGAAAGACTTTGCAATTCTAGCCAAATCACTATATAGAATCTGTGATCAACAGACTGTATTTGAGATGACACAGGAGAGAATTAAAGCTTATGAGAAAATAAAGAAAGCCCTTACAGAAGCACATTTACTCCTCATGCCTGACTGGAATATTCCTTTTAAGTTGTACATTGATGCATGTGGAGATGGATTAGGGGCAGCCCTACATCAAGTCCAAATCATTAATGACAAACCTACAGAAGGACCAGTTTGTTATATCTCAAGACAAATCAAACCAACAGAAGCCAGATATGGTGCAAGCCAAATGGAGTGCTTATGTTTGGTATGGGCACTTGAGAAATTACACTATTACCTTGATGGCAGTGTTTTTGAAGTGATAACTGACTGTAATGCAGTACAATCACTTCTTAACATGAAAACTCCCAACAGACATATGTTGAGATGGCAAATAGCTATTCAAGAATATAGAGGAAACATGACTATAGTTCATAAAGCAGGAAACATTCACAAGAATGCTGATGGACTTAGTAGATGGGCTTTAGCCAACACCCCTGATAACCCAGCTTATGTACCTTTGGAAGCTGAACCACAGATTCCAATTGAAGGAATTAACATAACTGATATTGGGACTGAATTCTTTGAGGAGGTCAGAGAATCTTATAAACAAGACAAGAATTGCCATATCTTGACTTCTTTATTAGATAAAGACTGCAAGGATACATCTTTAGTCAATGCACTTGATGAAGTTTGGAAAAATTCCTATTCTGAAGGAAGATTTCACTTGTTTGATGGGATCATTTACCACAGAACAAAACATTCTTGTGTTATGACATTATGCAGTAGATTACTTATCAATACCATTCTTCATGAATGTCATGATAGTATCTACTCTGGACACCTTTCAGAAGACAGAACACTTGAAAAAGTGAAGAACTGTGCATGGTGGCCATCTTGGAGAAAAGAAACCATTGAATATTGACATACCTGTGACAGATGCCAAAAAGCAAACAGGAGTACAGGCAAGAAATTTGGACTTATGATCCATATTCAAGAACAAAAATCCCCATGGGAAGTTGTTCACATGGATTGGGTAACAGCACTTCCTCCAAGTGGTGACAGAAGTTATAATGCTTGTTTAGTCATAGTAGACAGATATAGAAAAACTCCCATATTCTTACCATGTCATAAAGATGACACTGCTATGGATACAGCTCTTCTTTTATGGAGTAGAGTTATTTCTCATACAGGATTATTTAAGAATATCATAAGTGACAGAGATCCTAAATTCACATCTGCACTTTGGACCAATCTTCATAGATTGTTTGGGACTAAGTTATCATTCTCTACAGCATATCACCCTCAGACAGATGGGCTAGCAGAGAGGATGATTCAAACTTTAGAGGACATGATCAGGAGATTTTGTGCTTATGGATTAGAATTCAAAGACTCAGATGGATTTACCCATGACTGGTGCACTCTGATACCTGCATTAGAATTGGCATATAAGACATCAGTCCATTCTTCCACAGGACAAACTCCTGCTATGTTAGAAAAAGGATGGAATCCAAGACTCCCAGCAGACACACTGAGGAAAGACTTGATTTTCATTCATCCTACAGCTTCCAGCTTTAAAATGATGCTTGACAAAGTAAAACATCATGCAAAACAGAGTATGGATGATGCTTTTGATTATGCAAAACAGAAGTGGGACAAGAGTCATAAAGTACCAGACTTCAAAGTAGGGTACTTAGTTTTAGTTTCAACCTTGAATTTTAATAATATCAAAGGCCCAAAGAAACTTAAAGATTCTTATGTAGGACCTTTTGTTATTGTTGCCTTACATGGAACCAATGAAGTTCAAGTGGAATTAAGTGGTGAATTGAAAAATAAACACCCCACTTTTCCAGTAAGCTTGATAAAGCCTTATCAACCAGCTGACAAAGAATTGTTTCCTTTGAGGAACCCAACTGCTTTAGCTGTACCACCTGTGGAACAGAATGAAGACAAAAAGATAAAGAAATTCATTAAAGAAAGGAGGCTTAGGGGTAAAAATCAAAGAGAATATCTTGTCAGATATAGAAATCCAGTACATGAAGATAAATGGATGGCAGAATCAGAAATACCTGACTCAGATAAACTCTTAAGAATATTTAGACATGAAAGAAGGCCACAAGCCTGAATATGTCTATAAATGTGCTTTAAATTACTTGATCTGAGTAATGTAAAGAGGTTGGACAGTGGACATTAACCCCCTTTGGGGCTTTATTCTTTTATCACTAATAAAATTGTAGTACAATTTTATTTTTTGGTGAGAGGGAATGTGAGCCTTGAAGTATATTTTACATACCCAAATAGGCCACAATTATCTTAAAAAGAAATTTTGAATTATACATAACTCATAAATCATGCATATATTCAAAATTCATCATTTTTGATTTCAGAAAAGATGAATAACTTTTTATTGAGTAAGTAAATCCATGGATTTAAGGCCAGATTTGGATTCTACACAAAAATTCACCTAGGGTAGCTCCATAGAGTGAATAAGCTCAAATTAACTCTTTGAGGTGGTAATATGGAAAATACTTCAACACCACATCATTAATACCACAGAAAAGATCCGTGAAAATTTCTTGTTTTTCTTCATTTTACGCCAAAATAATGGGAAAGTGAGAAATCCCATGTTATATATACACTAAGAATAGTGTTATACATGTTTTGAGCACTTAATATTATGGTATTCTTACATGCACTTTTGGTACACCCATAGTGGATATCTCACTTTAAGCTTAAATTTCTATTTTGACGTGAAAAATAAGCAAGGGGGACAAAAGACATCAAAGAGAGCCAGGGTACCCAACTTCTGAGGCCCCAGAGGCGTGGATAGCTCCAAAGCTTGGTTCCATGGCTGATCTTGACCCAATTGGTAAACTAAACCTCTTTGGGAACTTGGTTACCAAGTTACAACTACTGTAAAACACCAGAAAATAGCAAATAACCTGCTATTTTGACGTGCCAAGGAGGTAAAAAGCTACTTACACTCCTGTAACCATGTCAATTACTAATGACTTTCCATGGATAAACCCCAAAAGAGTAATTAAAACCCTTTTTGGACTAGTATCCATTGATTTACCTCATAGCAACCAGTCAAACACTGATATTTGCAATTCTACGTATAAATGAGGTAAAAACTTCAAAAATTCATTAAAAATACAATTCTTAATGAATCTTTCTGAAACTTTCAGGACCAATTGAGAACTGTATTATCTATGGTACAACCAAAAAGAATTACAGTTTTACTAGTAAAATTAAAAGCTTTACTTACAGTCCATTTTTGGTTATTCTACGTGAAACACTGAATCTTCAAAAATTCACAGTAAATATAACCTGTGATGAAATTATCAATAACATTGATAACTTTGGGAAATCAATGATTACTTTGAAATAAAAGAAGATTTACAAATGTTACTCCTTTTATTCTTAACCATATTGAGGTTGGTAGTCATGTAAAAGCATCAATTAAGCAATTATGATGATTTTACGTGACAACAGATGATGTAAGTACTAATCCAAAAGGGTTTAATGCTTTCTCACTCACTGGTTTTTCAGTTTGCTCCATGGAACGCCTCTGTAAGCTGTTGTTGACTTAAAAGAGACCTTCTCTTGCTGTTTTTTCCGCATCATCATCTTATTATCATTTTATATCATTGTTACCAACAAGTAAGTATCAGTTAAACTATTCTTAAGTGTTTTAAATCTTTCAGAATCAATCAGAAAGACGCGAAATCATAGAATCCAACTATATATTGTTGTAATCCTGCTATAAATCATTTTGATCTCTCAAATCCACAATTCTACGTCAAATTTCTCTACTTTTATCTATCAATAAGTTCTTTGGAGTATTAGTGAGTCATTTATCTTTAATTCTTAAAGTTTTTCTCTAGTAATAGTTTTCTTCAAGAATTAGCTTTATAATTATTCTTGCAAAAGATAATTATATATTAAAATAATTTTATTATTTTAATAAAAGAAGTTTTTATTAAATTCTTCTTGTAATTGATTCTTGTAGACAATTACTTGCTCACTGTTAAACTCACTAGTAGTGTTTGACACGTGAAAGAAATAATTCTTTAATTATTTAATTGCTGTTATAATAATATTTTATTATTATATTTCATAAGAACAGGCATAGTACTGTTGATTAATAGTAATATTATCATCAGTTTCATAGTCACATCTTACAAAGATCTTCCTGAATTTCTGGTACTTGGAAAGTTTTGATTTTTGAATTATTGGATTTGGTGTCTTGCATGGGGTGAATATTTATTTTATTTTAATAATCTTGAATAATTTGGTGCTGTTTAATTTGAATCTTTAATCTATCATAGTGATGATTCAGTATTACAGCAGTTTCTTCATATGAATGATGCTTACAGCTTCTAAAAACAGTTTATTTTCCTCTATTATCCCTAATTCTGGATCAATATCACTATAGGAAGAATGGAAATATGTTTCTTTTCTCATTTTACTTTCAACAGAATAAGCCTAATGAGCAAATAATCAATGAATATGGACACACTATCCAGTGAATATTGATTTGTCTTATCTCTTGAACATTGTTTATTCTTTTTGTATCTCTTCATAATTGGATCCTTAATATTGTGCATTTAAGGAGGTCAAAGGAGTCACATTTTTCTTTTCCCCAAACAGAAAATCAATTTTTTTTAAGCAAGAACAAATATCCTAAAGATTTTAATTTTTTTTTTCAATACTCTTTTTGTGATCATCAGGATTGATTTCAAATCCACTGGTTGTTTGAAATAATTTTTCAAGAATAAATGTTTCTTGCATGTTCTCCATTTCTCATGTAGCCTCGTTTCACCAAGATTAAACTTATGAAAGACTTTATATTCAAATAAGTTTATAACTGGCTAAATACCTCTTTTTAGAGGAGTTTTTCAAATCTAGGGAGGTTTCTCATGATTTTCTAAAACAAGAATAAAACTTGAAGTTTATTGAAAGCCAATCAATCATACAGAAGGAATCAGAAGCTGTAAAATGTATTAATGATTTTGAACAAGGTGCTATTGTCATCTTTAATGATTGTTTATGTGTTATATTGTTATCTAAAATTAAACAAATGAGCTCAAACAATTGTGGGATGAAATAGATGGAAAGAAAAAAAGCTTCACACGCTTGATTTTGGAGGCAGGACTCAAGTAAAATACAAGGCAAACTAAGCTAAAACAATTTGGAACTTTGAGAAAAAAAATAAGGGTTTTTTAATTCAAAATTTCTGTCAAAATTTTGAATAAACAAAGCCCAGTGTTCTACATATTTAAACCTCTTTACTAATTTCAATTTATTTTGAAGTGGATTGATTTATGGGAAGACAAAATTTGCAAAAAACACATTTCACTGTTGAAAAAACAATAATTTTCTGTAATATTTTCAAAATTAAATCAATTTTGTAAAGTTCTAACAATATAATACTTTCAATAATTTTTTAATCCAAATTAGTTTATCATAGATCTTTTTAGAAATTAATTACACCATTTAATTCAACTAACCTTCATTGAAAACTGTTATTATTGCTTTGAGAGATAAAATAACTGATTTATTTAAAAAACTTATCCAAATTTTGTAACCAGATGCTTAACCCAAGAATTTCAGTCATTTCTTATTGTTTAATCTTTTAAACTCAAAAATATTTAGTATAATCTTCTTTACAGGGATGAGTCTCCTTAGTATAGTAGAAATAGGCTTAATAGGGAGATTCAGAAAAGACAAAATCAAAGGAAAAGGCAAATAAAAAAACCAATGACTTAAGCCAAATTAAAATCAATATTAATAATGCAGAAGATTGGGAAGAGAAAGGAAGAGGGCATATTATGCAAGGCAGACTGAAAATATTCCCAGAAAAGTCAATAAAGTGAAATTTCATAAGCAATATGTGATAAATGACCAAATAAATCAACAAAAAGGTCTGATTTTAAAGTATCAAAGCAATAATCAAAATGAAAACCCTAAAAATGAATTTTATTATCCAATAATATATAAAGATCATCAGCATTTCTATTACAGTAATAAAACACACGCTCAAAATTTTTCAAGACAATTATTCAGTAATATAAATCAAATTTATACCCAACAAGATCATTTGAACTATGATGCAAGATTCTTCATAGTGATTCAAATTATTGGAGATAGTTTCATAATGATCCCACTTATCAACACGATAATTCAGGAAATCTAACTATCAAAAAAAAACTAACACATGGTTTAACTCAAGAAGGTAAAAGAAATGAGGACTTAAATTTACATGATAAAGCTCAGCCAAAAGTTTTAAATTAATTTAAGCCTCAATAATTCACCCATAATACACTCTAAAAGCCAAAAAAGACAAATTTTCATGCAATTATTTTTGAGAGTGAAAAAATATGAATTTTCTTTCTCTTCTAAGAAGGTCAACTTAACCCTTGAATATCTACCTCAAGATTTCTTAGAACTATTCAAAGATTTCACTCCATCAAATAATCCTCATGGAACAAATTTAATTGAAAACAAAAAATTATTCAACAGTGATTTTGATTTCAAATCTATGCAAGTAAATCCAGATCATTCTTTGGAAAATTCATAAAGAGGATTTCATACATTAAAATTAAATGAAATCTTTTATCATCAAGTAGGAGTGAATCTTTTTGATGTAAATCCAAGATTCCTATGGCTCTATATATATGATAATCAAAATTAATTAAAAAGTAAGAAGTATTGATGTCAGAATCTTGGTATTTAAGCTATGCATTACTTACATAAAATTTACATAGATTCAACCCTTTCATAGTACAGTTGAGAAGGTCATATGAAATAATAAACTTCAATTAGAATTTAATTTTAATCAACACAGGTACATTTAATATTGATAGAAGGGTTATTAAAATCCAATTGCTGATAGGGCTTCAGAAATATGCATTTGAGGTGATGAAATCTTATTTTGTGATAGACAAGGTCTTTTTATAGGATATAATGAAGAAGAATCAATTAAATCAAGAAAAATTCATATTCATCCCATGGTCTGTTCTCTAAGGTCAATTCAATAATTGAATGATGTTTACCGCCAAGTGAATTATGTGTTGTTAATTTCAAGGGGAAAACTGGGTTGTTAATTAGATTTGAAAAATTAAATTCCAAATATTTCACCTTCAATTTAATATTCATATAGATTGGCTTTTAGAAATCTAAATTATCCATTATTACATGGGGGTGGAAGATTATTTCAAGAATATTTAGTTTATCAACAAATAAAGTCTGAACCTAGAAGCTAAGGTATATTGAAGAAAATAAATAGAGAATCAGAAAAAATCATTCTCAAGTATTAATTGATGAGGTAGAGGAAGGATTGATTGAAGGCAGAGATATATGGAAAAAGATGTACCTAACAGACTCTTTTACAGGATCACCACCTAACATAAAGTCAATATATCAAGATTCTATGTTCTTGGTGCAAAATTTTGGCAAGACTACTATCTTCCTTATTATTAATTTAAATACTGATTGGCCAGATATCAATGAGAAGTCACTCACAGGCTGAAAGTGTGAGCCTGTGAGGTATGTATGACATACCCATAAGGCCACAAATAACTTTATGCACAGTTGATTTGGTCTTAAACAGACTTATCAATTGGATTTAAAATAAAAAATAACAAAAATAATTACAATTTTCTTTTGGATAAACAAAGTTATAATTATTATGTCATTTTTGGATTCTACACTAAAAATAACCTAGGGTAGACCCATAGGGTGTTATACCCAAAAAGAATTACTTCTTATGTTGTTAGAAGATTTAAGAATCTCACAGCACAATTGTAATTTTTTTGAAATTTTTCTAAAATTGTCAAATTTAAGCTTAAATAAGCTTAAGTCTAAATTTGCATGAGTTTTATGCAAACTTACCAAAATTTTAGTTAAATTTGAGGTGTTGTGTATATTTACTGAATTGGGTAAGGATTTGCCATACAGAATGTAAATCCTGCATGAGCTCAATTTAAAAGGGTTTAAGGCCATAGTATGGCTTTAAATAAATAAAAGGGCAAACACCAAGCAGAAAGGTGGGACAAGGGAAAAAGACCAAAAAAAGCTGGGGTACCCAACTTTTTGAATCTGAAAGGATTCAATTGAGGTTTTCCACCTGTATTTCAGGATTTTAAACCTTATTTAAGCTTTAAGAGTAGAATTTGATCCAACTTTAAAGTTCAAACTGGTTTTATTGCAATTTGAACAGGAATTTCAAGCTGCTAAAGGGTAAATCCCAATGTGCAAGCTTGAACTCAAGGTTTTAAGAACTATCAAAGGTTAATTAAGCTTAAAAACCTTGAAGAAGCTTGAAATCTTAAATTTACAAGGATTAAAGCCTCATCAGAAGTTAAGGTTTGGTTTGTATTGTTATGTTATGTGGAAAAATAGCAATAACTTCAAAAATCCATTAAACATCCAATTCTTAATGGATTTTCTTGAAGCTTTCACACAGATTACAAATTGATGCTATCTGTGTATAAATCAAATTTCAAGTATATTTGAGAAACACCTTTAATTGGTAATTAGCCTGGAAAATTACTCTTTTAATTATACTTAAATAAAATTAAGATTTCTTTAAAAAGAATGAAAATTTATTTTAAAAGATTTTTTCTGAAAACTCTATTTTATACCTGTTCATGTGATGAGGTTGGATTTGAATAAACTTGATTTATATTAAGACTTAAAATAATTAATTGAAAAGAGGATTAAAGTTACTTGGAGCTAAAAATAACACTGTTAAGTTTGAATTGTAATTAAACATAAGTTACCTTAAGTGAAGAACCTTATTTTTATGAATGGTCTTTCAGTTTTGACCTGAGGAAACCCTCTATATCCATTATTAATCATAAGAGCTTCTCTGCAGGCATAATAGAGCCTACACATCACTTTTTTGTCGGTCACTCATCAATTGTTCCAATTATATTAGACATTTAAACAGGTAAAGCTTTATTAAATATAAAATGTTATTATTAAATTAATTCTTTAGTTATTTTATTCTTTATTAATTTCAAATTAAATAATTGAAATCATAGAATTAAGGTTATTGTTGTTATCACCAATAATACTTTATATTATATAAAATCATTATCTTAAATATCTTTTAAATTCCACCAATTCCTTTTAAAAACTCTTCAATCATATTATTTATGATAATTCTTTTTTTATATTTGAATATATTTATTTTTGCCATGTTTTGAGCTTATAATCATTTTCTGATATAATAGCTGTTGTTGTTTGATTTTTTGTATTAAATAAATATTATAAGTTATTTTTCTCTAAAGTTCTATAATTTCTATCTATTATTAGTTTTTTATATTGAATTTTTCTTTGAGAATTATCTTTGAAAAGTGTGTGTGATAATTCCTTTGACAAATTATATCTATATAATTTATAAGTGCATAAATATCTTTATTTTCCACATGTTATTGTCTCATTGAGAGCTTTACACTTCTTATTGTTATAATTGTCTGTGACTATAGCAATAATAGAATAATTATTATTTATTCCAATTGTTAGGATCTTTTATTATTATCAAATTATTTAATAATAATTAAATCCTTTTTTTTATTATAATTATTTTCAATAATTAGATAAATTTGTGGTTATAATTTTTAATTATATTATATTTTCTATAGAGGACAGTCATAGTACTCTTGATATTTGCTACTATTATCAAGATTTTCATAGACAAACCTTAGCTTTGGGGGCCTGGCCATTATTATAACCAATGTTTGGGGCATAAATCACAATCTGGACCTTATTTTACTGTTTTTTGACGTAAAATCACCATATTTAGCTTAAAATTGTCTTTTTTGAGACTTATCCCTTATAAATAATCTTTATGATATTAATAAAGGCATTTTTCTGAAGAATATTATTTGAAAAAATATACTATTCAGTGATCTGGAGTAAATTACTATTGTCTAAATAGTGGCTTTTTCACATCGCAGACTTGAAATTTATCGTTTGAGTTATTTAAGTATAAAGTGAATAATAATACAGTTTTGTTTAATAACTTATTAATTGCATAATTATTATTTCTTTAAAGAAAATAAAAAAATCAAATAAAAAATTTAAAAATCATTACTCAAAAACATTTTTTCTTTATTTTTGATTTAATTTGCCATAAATTACATTAAAACAACTTTATCCAATAAGTAGAGTTGATACGTTATTGTGTATTATTCAATAAAATAGCTTATTTTTCCTGTTTTCTCTAGTTTCATCTATCAGAGAAAGCTCATATGCCTCTAGTAACTCAGAGTCAAGTACTGAAATTCAAACCAGCCCAGCACCAAGGGGTTTGATTACCAAAGAACTCTTTAGAGGCCCAGAAGGTGAATTAAATCCATTTCTTAGTCTAATCTACTTTAAATTGAGGTGAAATGACTCCTACTAGAAGTGAAAGAAATTACTACATCCAATCAAATGGATATGGACCAGGAAATTCAAGTCATAAATTAAAAATACAAGAATTTCAGCCCAGCAGAGAGGCGCAAATGGAAGATTCCAGAACCTCCACCAATTTCCAAAGGTTAGCCAGAACCTTTTACACTATTATTGAGAGTCTAGAAGCTGAAATAACTGTTATTACTGTTGTCAGACATTAACCATTTCCAACAGGCAACAATAGAGATGTACCAGTCTCAGTAAAAGAACAGGTTTATGGCAGAAAAACAGCAGGAGGGGGAACTTCTACCAAGTCTTTGGATAGGCACAATGAGCTCTTATCTTCAAGTGAAGAGGCTCATGGGCCCAGAAAAGACAGAGGACCTTCTGAGTGGTTGGAAACCCATGTTTTTCAAAGGACAAGTCCAACAGATAAAAATGGTTTTGGCTGAAAAACTAAAGCATGTTGTCAGAGGACTAGAAGAAGAAGTTGGCCCAAGGAAAGGACCACAGTCCAGTGGAAGCTCCTCAAGCCTTCACAAGCAAGAATCTACCTCAAAAAAGCTTTAAGAAAGGACAAGCCATCCCAAAATATAAATAAGAAGGGAAAGGAAAATGAAAAGGAAAAGGAAAAGTCCAAGTGGAACAAGCTTTAACCACAGAATTACAGAATTCCCAATAAAGAGAAGAAAGCCATGGACAATGTGTTCAACATGGCAAGAACTCGGATGGAATTCAAAAAAAAGGAGTAGGAAAGAATGAACCAAGCCTTTCCAAAGAAATAGGCCTTGTAAACCTTGTAGCTCACTTTGAAGCTTGTAATAAAGAAGTTTTAGAAAATTTTAACACTTTTGAGTATATCCAACAAAAGTTGATTAAAGAAATTTTACAAGTAAAAGAGACGCAAAAGACCATTATTGGTCTAGAAAATGTAAATAAAAACAATATTTTGTCTTTGACACATATTTGTGAGAGAAGTGAGTCCAAAGTCACATTACTCAATCAACCAGATGATAATTCTATTTCTTTTATCACTAAACAGCTAAAAGAACTAAGAATACAAGCTCAAAACTTGGAAAATTCAACTGGTCAAAATGCAGATCTTTTCCAAGAACAATTGGAAAAAAGTGATAAAGAAAGACTTGAATTGAAAGAAGATATTCAATCAATTATTAATAATATATCACTGAAAAATGAATTTCCAAGACAGTCCACACCAATTCTTGACAGAAATGTGTTGAGCTTGAATAATGACCTACATCATACAATTTCAAGAAATGCAGAATTCAAAACTGTCTGTAATTTCAAGGCCATTCCCAGACTAGAGAAATGGCCATCCTTCAGTTGTGAAGGAGAATATAATCATATGGAATTTATGAAAAAAATTGCAATATTTAAAGAAAAGCTTAACATACTAGATAAGTACATAAGTGCCAGATTACACTCAATATTTACCAATTCAGAAAAGAAATGGTATTATAAAATGAGACAAGACCATGGTAAACACTCCTGGCCTTGGTGAAAAGAACAAATTATTCCCAAATTGGCAAATGATTCTTGGAGATTTAGAATGGAAAATTCTTTTGAAGAAGCCATTTTTACTTTTGAGAGGGACAGGCCCATTTCTTGCCTTCCTAAGCAAAAAGACAGATTAAATTCCCTTCATCCTGATATTTCTGAAGAAATGGTACATCAAAGGATATTAATAAAATGTGGTGGTCACCTTGAGCATGCTATAAGAATAAAATTTATTGAGCTTTTCTCTACAGAGGATTATATAAATGCCATGGAAGACATCACTCCCAGAACAAAAATTGGTAGAAATTGGTAGAAACCCCCAATAGACAATAAGAATGGTGGAAACCAATTTCAAGGCCAAATAAACCACAGGAAAAAGATACTTTTAAATGTCATAAATGTAGAAGTACACCTCATTTGGCTAACACTTGTCCAAAAAGGACAGGAATCAATGAGATAGAAATTGGAAAATCTGAAGAAACAAAAGAAACAGATGATGTATCCTTACATGAAACTGATTCTGAACCTTCTAAAGAAGAAGAACTTACAGATTAACTTAGTATAGAAAACATTTATGTGTCTTTTGAAGTCACAGAAGTGAATACTCACTTATTACAGTACAGTGACAAATGTATGGATCTCATACATGTGCAAGATGCTAAAATTCAGAAAACCAATCCTTCCAGAGGTAAAGGTTATACAGCTGGATCATATTGTATCACTCATATTGTGATAAACAACAAATAAGCCATGATACGTCTTTACTCAGGTACCTTCTGCACATGTTTTGGCAAATATTATATTGACAAAATTTATACCAATGGGCAAGGTAAACTGATGCCAATTGAAGGTATAAACTTCAGGAGTGCTAGCCAAGATATGCACCCTTTGGGAATTCTTGAAGCAGAAATGATATTTCCTCACCCTGCAGGAAGTATCAGAATGAAAGTTGAATTTGTTTTTATGAATAACTGAGCTTCACAAAATTTTATACTTAGAGATGCTTATCTCAATATTTATGGCATTGATATTAATAATCATAAAGACAGATATTTCACTATAGGAGAAAATAAAAGACAAAAAATTTTATTTTCCTCTAGAGAAGAACAAAATAACTATTATCAGACAAGTAAGAAATGTTAGTAAGGAAAGATTTGTGTCAGATCAGTTAATTGAAGCACAAATTAGTCCTGAATTACAATTAGAAATGAAGGAATAACCTATTGAAATTTTATTTCAATATAGGGAAGCCTTTGCTTCTGATACTGAACTACTAGGGGCCATTAAAGGACATGAAGTGGAAAGACCTTACCCTCCACTATTAATAATACCAGCTTACCCAGCTAGCCCCAGGGCTAGAGAAGCATTTAAATCTCATATCAATGGGCTTATGAAACTGGGAGTCCTTAGAAAAGTTGGACATAATGAGTAATTAAAAGTCACAACCCCTGTAATTATTACTTGGATCAATGATAAATAAATGATGGTTGGGGATCTCAGGGAATTGAATACCTATACTATTCCAGACAGGTACCCAATTTTCAGAATCCATGAGACTTTGAATCAACTATCCAAGGCATAATTTAACACTTCTATAGATGCCCTTCAAGGTTTCCCTTGGAATTTTTTGAGATCTCATGCTAGAAAATTATTGATAATAATTTCTCATTGTGGTATTTATGAATACTTGAGGATGCCTTTTGGTATTAAAAATGCACCCTCTAATTATCAAAGAATGATGAATATGATTTTCCCACATGATTTATCAGAGAGATTGTTGATGATATATATTGATGACATTCTTATTTGTTCAGAAACCTGGAAATTGAATTTAGAGAGACTTTTGTTAGTACTCAAAAAAATTCTTCAAGTGAAGATGAAAATATCACTTAAAAGATTTAATTGTTTGTTTCATGAATTAAAAGCTCTAGGACATGTAGTTTCAGGACTAAGCCTTGGTGTTGATAAAATCAAACTGGCTGCAGTCTTACTGAAACAACTAACCCAGAGCAAGAAAGAGATGATGTCTTTATTGGGGTTTTCTAGTTATTACAGGAAACACCCTAAAGATTTTTCAATCCATGCCAGATCTTTGTACAGAATTTGTGATCAACAAAATATCTTTTAAATGACACAAGAAAGGATTAAAGCATATGATAAGATCAAGTATTCCTTAACCAATTCACCATTCTTATTGATGCCAGACTGGAAACTCCCTTTAAAGATGTATATTGATGCATATGGTCAAGTCTTAGGTGCAGCTCTTCATCAAGTTCAAATTATCAATGACAAACCTTATGAAGGACCAATTTTCTTCACTCAAAGACAAAGTAAACCTACAGAGGCTATGTATGGAGCAAGCCAAATGGAGTGCCTTTTCCTTGTTTGGGCTTTGGAAACTTCATTATATTTATGGTAGTGTGTTTGATGTAATTACTGATTTTAATGCAGTGAAATCACTTATTAACATGAAAGCTACAAACATACACATGTTGAGATGGCAGATTGCTACACAGGAGTATAGAGTAAATATGACCATAGTACAAAAAGCTGGAAATATTCACAAGAATTCTGATGGCTTTAGTAGATGTAAATTACCCAATACACTTGATAATCCTGCTTATGTTCCTAAAAACGCAGAACCTCAAATTTCAATTGAAGGAATTAATATCACAGATGTAGGGGCAGAATTCTTTGAAGAGGTTAGAGAAAGCTATAAAAAAGATAAGAATTGTCATGTTTTTACTTCTCTACTTGACAAAGATTTCAAAGATACAGATTTGGCTAATTCTTTGGATGATGTAATGAAAACATCATATGAAAATGGCAGATTCCATTTATTTGATGGTATATTATATCATAGTTCTAAACACACATGTGTAATGGTCTTATGTAGTAGAATGTTAATTAACACAATATTACTAGAGTTCCATGACAACAATTATTCTGGATCTTTTTCTGAAGAAAGGACAATGGAAAGAATTAAGACATGTGCTTGGTGGCCATCTTGGAGAAAAGATGTCATTGAATACTGTAACAGTTGTGACAGGTGCCAAAAGGCAAATAAAGCTATGGGTAAAAGATTTGGCTTAATGATTCATATCCAAGAACCAAGTACCCCTTGAGAAGTGGCTCATATGGATTGGATAACTGCCTTACCACCTAGTGGGGACAAAAGCTACAATTTATGTCTTGTTATTGTAGAAATTTAAATCAAGAACCCTATCTTTTTGCCATGTCATAAAGATGAAACAGCTATGTAAAAAGCTCTTTTAATTTGCAACAGATTAATATCTCATACTGGTCTCTTTAAAAATATCATTAGTGATAGAGACCTCATATTTACATCAGCCTTATGGAAATATTTACATAAGCTTTTGGGTAAAAAACTATCATTCTCAAAAGCTTATCATCCACAAACAGATGGTTTAGAAGAAAGAATGATTAAAACACTTGAGGACATGATCAGAAGATTTTATGCTTATGGCCTAGAGTTCAAATATTTTGATGGCTTTACCCATGATTGGTGTACACTTATACCAGCATTGAAATGAGCCTAAAAGACTTCTATCCATGTATAAACAGGAAAGACTCCTTCAATGTTGGGAAAGGGATGGAAGCCTAATCTTCCAGTTGATACTTTGAAGAAAGATTTAGTTGATATTCATCCAGCCGCTTCAAGCTTTAAGCTATTTCTTGATAAAGTGAGGCATCATGCAAATCAAAGCATGACTGATGCCTTTAAATATGCCAAAAAAAAGTGGGATAAAAGTCATAAGACCCCATAGTTCAAAGTAGGAAACTTAATACTAGTTTTGACTTTGAAATTTAATAATATCAAAGGCCCAAATAAATTGAAAGATTCCAACAAATGAGGTACAAGTATAACTGTAACGATAATTGGAAAACAAGCATCCAACTTTCCCTGTCAGTATAGTAAAGCATTACACTTCAAGTGACAAGAAATTATTTCCTTTGAGAAATTAAACAACCTCAGAAATACCACCACTTGATCAAAGTTCAGAAAAGAAGGTGCTAAAAGTCTTGAAAGAAAGAAGAATTAGGAGAAAAAATGAAAGAGAATACTTAGCTAGGTACAGAAATCCACAAAATGAAGATGAATTTATTTCAGAAAGTAAGATACCTGATTCCCAAAAGCTTCTCAGAAGATTCAGATATGAGAGAAGACCAATTCCTCAATAAAAAATTTGAATTGTGTGCTTTACGTACTTCAATGTATAAGTAGAGAGGTTGAACATTGTATGATCCCCCCCAATAAATTGGGGGTAAACTACTAAGGAAAATTGTAGTTCAATTGTTTTTTGGTGGTAAGGAATTTGAGCCTGTGAGATATGTATGACATACCCATAAGGCCACAAATAGCTTTATACACAGTTGATTTGGTCTTGAGAAGACTTATCAATTGGATTTACAATAAAAAATAACAAAAATAACTATAACTTTTTTTGGATAAACAAATTTATAATTGCTATGTCATTTTTGGATTCTATACCAAAAATAACCTAGGGTAGACATACAGGGTGTTATACCCAAAAGGAATTATTTCTTATGTTATTAGAAGATTTAAGAATCTTACAGTACAATTGCAATTTTTTGAATTTTCTTTAAAATAGTTAAATTCAAGCTTAAATAAGCTTGAATTGAAGGTTGCATTTGGTTTATGCAAGCTTACCAAAATTTTAGTGAAAATTGAGGTGTTGTGTATATTTACTTGATTGGGTAAGGATTTGCCATACAGAATGTAAATCCTGCATGAGCTCAATTTAAAAGGTTTCAATGCCATAATATGGCTTTAAATAAATAGAAGGGAAAACACCAAGAAGAAAGGTGGGACAAAGGAAAAAGACCAAACAGACCTGGGGTACCCAGCTTTTTGGATTTGCAAGGATTCAATTAGGGTTGTCCACCTGCATTGGGGAATTTTCAACCTTATTTGAGCTTTAATATTAGAACTTGATCCAACTTTAAAGTTTGAACTGGTTTTATCCCAATTTGTACACAAATTTCAAGCTGCCAAAGGGTAAATCTCAATATGCAAGCTTGAAATCAAGGTTTTAAGAGCTGTCAAAGGTTAATTAAGCTTAAAAGTTTAAAGCTACAATAATTAAAACCTTATCAAAAGTTAAGGTTTGGTGTGTATTGTTATTTTATGTGGAAAAATAGCAATAATTTCACAAATTCATTAGAAATCAAATTCTTAATTGTTTTGCTTGAAATCTAACACAGCTTACAAATTAATGTTATCTGTGTATAAATTAAATCTTAAGTATCTTTTATAAACAGGTTTTATTGGTAGTTAGCCTAGAAAATTACTCTTTTAATTATACTTAAAGAAAATTAAGATTTCTTTACAAAATGATTAAAAATTGAGTTTACAATATTTTTGCTTAAAACTCTATTTTTTAATTTTTCATGTAATAAAATTTAATGTAAATAAGCTTAAACTATATTAAAGCTTAAAATGATTAATTCAAAAGAGGATTAAAGCTACTTTCAGGTAAGGATAACACTGGTAAAGTTAAATTGGAATTAAAAAGAAGTTAAATTAAGTTAAGAGCCTTATTTTCAAGAATGGTTTCAAGTTTTGACCTTAGGATGCCCTCTATATCCATTAAGAATAATGAGAGCTTCTTTGAAGGCATGAAAGAGCCTACACATCACTGTTTTTGTCCATCACTCATCAATCATTCCAATTATATTAGACATTTAAACAGGTAAAGTTTTATTAAATCTAAAATCTTATTATTAAATTAATTCTTAAGTTATTTTATTCTTCATTAATTTTAAATTAAAGAATTGAAATCATTGAATTCAGTTTATTATTGTAATCACTAATAATACTTTTTATTATATAAAATCATTATCTTAAATATATTTTAAAGTCCACAAATTCCTTTTGAAAACTCTTTAATAATATTCTTCATGATAAAAAGTTGTTTTATATTTAAAGATATTGATTTTTGCCATGTTTTGAGCTTATAAGCATTAGTTAATATAATAAATGTTTTTGTTTGACTTGTTGTATTAAATAAATATTATAATTAAGTTTTCTTTAAAGTTCTATATTTTTTTATCTATGATTAGTTTTTTATATTGAATTTTTCTTTAAGAATTATCTCTGCACAGTGTGTGTGATAGTTTCTTTTATAAATTATATTTTTATTATTTATAAGTGGATAAATATCTTTATTTTCCACACTTTATTGTCTCATTGAGAGCTTTACACTTCTTATTGTTATAATTGTCTGTGACTATAGAAATAATAGAATAATTATAATTTACTCTAATTGTTCAGATTTATTATTATTATTCAATCATTTAATAATAATTAAATTCCTTTTTTTTATTATAGTTATTTTTAATAATTATGTAAATTTGTGGTTATAATATTTAATTATATTATATTCTCTACTGAGGACAGTTATAGTACTCTTGATATTTGCTACTATTATCAAGATTTTCATAGACAAACCTTACAGAAATTCATAAGACTATCTTATATAGCTGCAAGTATATTTGATAAAAAATTAAATAGTATCAATGGGTAATTCTCCAAGAAGGATATCCTTATCGAAGTTGTTTGAAAAGAAGAGGATATAAGGTTTTGAAAAGGGGATGAACACATGCTCAAATTTTGATTAATTTTATCCCAGAAACTGGCCAACATCATCTCAAAGTATTGATTCAATTTTAACAGAAGAATTTCAAACTATAAATTTCCAACAAAATCTCTTTGAGAAAGTAAAAATAAAGATGAATCATTGTCCATGTGGATTTATCAACAGGAAAGCACAATTAATTTTTCATGTAAAATGCTCAAAGAAATTTACAAAAAATTTCTGTGAAGAAACTCATGGTTTTGGATTCCAAAAAGGAAACTAAACAATTGAAAAATTAAAGGTGGGGCCTTATAATCTTTTCTTTGTTTAAAATCTGACTTTCAAATAAATTTTGAGATATTATCTGGATTGGAATCATTAAATTATCTTTATAAATATTTTTATAAATAAAATGATAAGGAATTTATGAAATTAAATCAATAAAAATATGAAATTAATAAATCCAGAGATTTAAGATGGGTATCAGCTCCTGAGGCTTCTTAAAGAATATTGTATTTTCTTGATGGATAATGTATCCATATATTTTTAAGCCTGATTTCCACCCCAAAAAAGGAAAAATAATAACTTTAAATAAAAAAGAAAATATTTTATATGTTTTACAAGAAGAATTCTACTCAAAAAAAGCACTTATGATTGAATATTTTTTTACAAAAGGAATTATCAAGACACAAGGAAATAAAATATAATGAATTTCTTCAATATAATAGTTGGATTAATAAGAAAATAATTTGAAGAAGGAAGACTAGAGGAGTGGTTGGAATAATGTGTAAAGTTTATCCTTTGGACTCAGAAATATGGCTTCTAACTTTATAATTTTTGAGCAGAGCTGGTTAAAATTCATTTGAGGACTTAAAGACTGTTAATGGAGTTAGTTTTGAATAATTCAGGTTGTATTCTTTGGAATTGGGCTTATTTGAGACTTATTATTCAAGTAATAAAACATTACAAGAGGCTGCACTAAACTTCCCAAAAGCACATCTTAGAAGATTGTTTTGAGCTATTCTGACAATGTGCCAGACTGGAAACACAAAGGACTAATTAGGATCAATTCTTTTTTTGAGATGGTGGAAGACCTACACTGGAGTGGAATTGAAAATTAAAAATCCTAAACTAACAAAATAATCACAGATTTTTACCCTATAATACTTGACCATCATCATATACTTAATGAAGACTTTCCTGATTTACCATCATATATAGATGTGTAAGGAATTGATAGAATAATTTGGGATAGCAATGCTGTCCAATTTGAGACTAATATTGAAGTAGATAAGGAAGAGATAAATAATATTGATACCTTCAATGAAGCACAAAAGCTTTCATATTGCAAAATAACAAGCTTTTTTGATAATAAATCAGGTGGATTATTCTTTATAGATGGTACTTATGTTTTTGGAAAAACCTTTTGAGGTCATACTCATTGGAAAAGGTGAGAAATCAGGGATATGTGGCTCTGTAATGTGCTTCCAGTGGTAAGTTTTTACTTCTTTTTCTTTTGAAAAGCCTTTATGAAACAAAGTCTGAATAATATTTAAATAAGTTAGGCATAGCCAAAATGAGATTGGTAAATTGTAGAGTGGATGATTCAGAACTTTGAGTACCCTTAACTCTAAAATAATCTGCAATCTCATCAAGATCAAAAAGGCAGATATTTTAAAATCCTCCAAGATGATTGATTATATGGGATGAAGAGCCAATTTAACATGAGTATTTATTTGAAGTAGTGAGCTGTGAGCCTTGAGGTATATTTTACATACCCAAATAGGCCACAGTTATCATCAAAATAAATTCTGAACTATGCATAACCCATAACCCATGCATATATCAAAAAATTCATCATTTTTCATTTCAGAAAAAATGAATAACTTTTTTGTGAGTACATAAATCTGTGGATTTAAGGCCGGATTTGGATTCTACACAGAAACTCACCTAGGGTAGCTTCATAGAGTGAATAAGCTTAAATTAACTCTATGAGGTGGTAATATGGAAAATACTTCAATACCACTTAGAAGAATTGTGAAAATTTTTGTTTTTCTCAATTTCACACCAAAATAATGGGAATGTGAGAGAACCCATTTTAAAAATAAGAGTAGTGTTATGAATTTTTTTGCACTTAATATAACTGTATTTTTAAATTCAGTTCTGGTACACCCAAATTGGATATCAGTCTTTGAGCCTAAATTACTATTTTTGACCTGAAAATACCTAAGGGCACAAAAGACATCAAAGAGAGCCAGTTTACCCAAATTCTGAGGCCTCTGAGGCGTGGATAGCTCTAAAGCTTGGATATATGGCTTATCATGGCCCAATTAATATAATGAAACCTTTTGGGAACCTGGTTACCAAGTTAAACTCTCATTAAATCCAATTGATAAGTCTGTTCAAGACTAACTCAACTGGATAAAAGGTTATTTGTGGCCTTATGGGTATTTCATACATATCTCACAGGCTCACATCTGGTTTTGAGTCACAGGCTGACACTCATGCATTAATTCATTTTACTATGGAGTGGTGAAATGGGGTATCATAAAATAAATATTTAGTTTTACTTCCCTACAGTAAGAACTTCTGTTATTTATTGGGTAAAATTAGGTGTATATATCTTTTTTCAAGAAATTAGTTTGGTAAAATCTTACTTTTATGCTAATAAGATATATTGAACATTTTTTATATTAGCCATTGAACCAAGCTTGTATAGGTCTACCATATTACTTCCTCATCTATTTATTATTTTTAAACATCTCCTATGACCTGCCTTTGTATAGGTAAGTATATAGGCTATCTTATTGGAAGTGAATTTGGACTCCAAAAATGAAGCACCAAATTGCAACTTCCAGCTTCAAAAGGCCCCCACAATATCATGGGTTTTTACCACACAGGATCTTGCCTGGTAAAAACCTTCCTCATAATCTCATCCTAAGTGGTCAATATTCCAGAACACCATCAGTGTAATTTTGTGCAGATGACCACCTACACTAGAGCAATCTTCATTATGCTATAAACCTGTTTGGTTGATAATACTTAATTCATGTCTCTTGGTGTAATGTGTATCCTACCTGAATATATTGTGTAAATATTATAAAAAGGATCCAAAATAAAGAAATCAGATCGGATCAAAAAAACTGAAACGCTTGATTTCTATTTAAGTATCCCAATTCCTTGAAGATGTTTTTTAGTTTTGTTTTAATATAGCAAGAGACCAGAAATTTTTACTCCTTTGAAAATTGCTTAAGCCCCACCTGAAACTCTTTTTATGGAAATTTATGTTAATCAAAAGATATAACTTCATCTTCAAAAGAAAGCTTGACTTATTTATACTTTTTGTTGGAGAAAGCATCAACTTCTATTAGTCATTATTTCCTCAAGCTGAGTTTAAAAAAGAATACCGCACCTTTACAAATCTATTTCGGAGGTTTCCAGCACAACTAGAGCAACCAGAGCACAAAGTTCATCTCAATATACTTCACCAATGGACATATCAAAAAGCAAGAAGCATATTGAGCATGTGTTCAAGGTGGAAGGGATATGTGCGCCAAGCCACAAAGCTTGTTTACAGAAGGCAAGTAGAAGAAATCGGGGACATTTGTCACTAATCTTCTGATAGACTTCTGTCAAGATTGATTTAGCGCGAATGTTAGAGAACAAAAGAAATTCATTGGACTTCTTCCCAATATGGTGAACCTAGAAGGGCATAAACAAAAGGCTTTATTCTAATGAGTTCACTCAAAGTTCCCACTTTTGGTGATAAATTTCGATGGAACAATATCCGAGAAGGACCAGTGGAAGATGAAGGAAGTCGTATTGCCTAATTTTGGTCATCCAGAGATGATTGACTGTCTTTGATTGGGAACCTAGGACAAAAAAACTCCCAACGCGCAGAGCTAATTGTAGAGGCTCGGGGATTGGGATAGAAATCGACGTGGATTACTAAGAGGCGCCGGAAGCCTGGGCTAAGTGTGAGTCTGTGACCACAGTTTGTTATTAGACTAATGAGATGAAATTAAATTAAAGTGTGAGTGTGAGAGGTTAAGTTTTTCGAAATGCCAATAGAATATCCCGAAGAAGGATACCATCATTCCAGGGAGTCAAAGACAGATGAAACAGACTCTTCATCGAGCTCTGATAAGTTAGAACAAGAACAGACAGATATAATGCCGCTTTCAATGAGCTAATGGCATTCAAGTGAGGTTTGTTCTGTCCGAATGCACTCCATCCGTACGGAGTCCCTTGGTATCTCGTCCTCATCGTTCTCAATCCATTCATCGTGAAACCTGTCCTGCGTACACCAAGCGAGAGAACGCAGAGCCATGAAACGTGTAGTCCAGAAGCTGTATTCATGGCCCCCACCTTTGATCTGAAACAGTTTGGCTGAGAAAATGTTTGGGCCTTGTGTCCTTGCCGGAGTACTTCCTTCATGAACGTTCAGACGGCGTCCTCCTGCGCATTCGTCCAGTCTTTCAGCGCATCACCTAGCTTGGGAGCTTGCCAGTGCACTTCAACAGCCAACCTTTCGAGCTCTCCGTCGACAGCAAAGTGTCAGCGTTGAAAGTATCACCTCGAATAGTTTGGCTATTCGAACGCTGCTCTGTGCTCCGGTCTGTTCATCGCCTAGTCATTAAGCTGGTGATATTTGCCTAATTGACGTGGCATCCACACTATAACTAACATCTCCGCCGGCTAGCCTTTTCCAACACCCAACACTAAGAGCACATCTCTCAGGATTAAGCCGAGTCTCCCTTATTTAGAGCGCTGTCTACGTGGAGCGTTCCCTTCAGCTTTCATGAGGCTTTGGTGCTTGGGCATAGTCAGCGCCCTCTGGTACACAGTTTCTCTCGGTGCGGCTTTCTCGTCTTTAACTCGCCAGCAAACCCATACCGGTGCAATACTTTTCAAGGAATCGGAGCTTCCAACATTCAAGCAGCGAGTCAAAAGAAACCAAGCATCCTTGAGCTTCTTCAACACCGCTCGAGACTATGCTTTGGTACCTCTCCAGAAGCTTGGGCTTGTGTCGTCCCATGCTTCAGCTGATTCGGCCGCGAAAGAGGCTCCAGACCTTACCAAAGAGGCTCTCCAGGGAAAAACATCGTCTGAAAAACCCGTAATCGCTCAGGTTGAGGAAAAAACTGTTAGTTCCAAGTCCAATGAAATGACATCCAACCCGGACGGAAAGCCAGTCACACAAGAGACTCACTTGGAGTTAAATCGACTCTCTAAGAGCTCAAACTCTGGAACAAAAAACTCTAAAAATTCCAAAAAAGACACAACTCAAGAGCACACTCCCCTCAACCGAGAAGATTTCCTAACTCGAGCGCTTAAGTGGTTCAAAAATTCAAGTGTGTTCTGAGATTTTTTCCTGGCCTTGATTTCGCGCTTATTGGGCTGATGGAAAAAGTTCGTTAGCAGCAGTATCAGAGCTCTGGACAAGGCTCATCAAAAAAATTCAGAGTTGGTTCAAGGGTCAGTTAATCAAGAGTTGTGGGCAACGTCCCTTTGAAAACTTTGAACCGAGGAATCATTGCAATGTCATTTGTCTCTATTCTAACTAATTTTCAATTTTGAATGACGGCTAGACCCTGGAATATGGCGTAAATTTGGTGGTAAAACGAAGGAGGGGGTAACCGAACAGACGACTTCTCCAGTGTCTGAGCGAAAGATTGATAAAGTCCAGCCGAACGAAATAGCTTCAACCTCGGTAGTAGAGCCGAAAGCAGAAAATGAAAATGGGAGTAAAATCCCACAACCAGGTAAGCTTCGCTATACTAACCCAACGAGGTCACATCAAGAGACAAGTAGTAAAATTAACTACGCTTTTACATATTTGGGGCAACTATGTCATTTCTTTCGCCGCATTCTTTTACATTTTTCTCCTCGTTTGATTCATTCGGCCGTCGTGGTGGGATTTTTCGCTTGCCACAACACAGAATCATCCTTCTCTTTCAAGTGGTGGTCGCCAAAGCCTCAACCTGCTGCGTCAGACAAAGGTGGGCTGCTTAGTTCCAATTTGAGAAGCTGTTCATTGTCTAGCATTTCTGACAAAGTCTTATTTTATGATCACCTGTTTCTTTGTCTGGTTATCCTACCTCACAAAAAGGTTTATTTCTTTTTCTAATTCGATGAAAAGGCTTGTTATTTTTTATGACTAATGCGTAACTCTCCATTAGCTTTAAGTTTCTTAGCCTCTTCCGATCCAACAAGCAAGACGCTGCAACCAATCAAGTCACTTGAGAGACAGAAAACTATAGAAGGTCAGTCCTTTTTATGTTTGTTATTGTAATAAACCAACTCAGGCCCTGATAATTTGACCTGACAAAATTCAATCTTTCCAGCTCAAACCATCGAGAGCGTACTTGATCTTTTCAGTGTCAAAGAGTTAGCCGAAATACTTGTCTCTATTCTCCCAAAGGCAGGATTTTTTTGGAAACTTGTAGGTCGATTTTTACGCGTCTCCACGGTTGAAAATATCCTCGAACAATTGAGAATCGCCGTTACGCCAAAGCTAGAGCAAGCCCTTCAGAACGTAAAATTCAGAGATATTCTTTCACAATTCATCGCTGACGTCGTCATTAAGATAAAATCTGCTCAAAACTCTCCCCGTGGGAAGACATACCAAAGACAAATATAATTAAAAGAGAAGAAAGCCTTCAATAATTACGTCGTTCTTATCATATAAACAGATTGGACCCTTTATCTTCTCATAGGAAAAGAAAACATTCACCGCACCTGAAAAACGTCAAAATTAAATTTTGGAAAAAAACATCCTGGAGAGATGATTAAAACGGACAAATTTTAGTTTTTAAAGAAACATGCTGCGTTTTTAAATGAATATTTACACGCGGCGTTGATTACTTTTGGCATTGGCGGACCTGATGAAAAAACACGATTGTCAAAGTGAAAACAAATCAGACGGAAGTGTGGTGACAGACAGATTCGACGCTGAACTGTATTTTTCGAATCTATTTTTCTGTAAGAGTAGCGCCATTCGTTTTTTGTAAAGTTGTACTAATTTTAATTTAAAAGAAAACATTAAACTCAAGAACCTGGATTACATCCAATTTATGAGCAGAGAAGTAGCGCGTTACCGTTTGAGGAAAACAAAGGACTTGTTAGTGTATAAATTTGGCCTACGAAAGGTTTGTGGGGGGATAATTTTATTTCAACAAGGTTGGAAGTTGTAGATGGAAGTCCCTTAACGTCACATCCTCAAGGACAATCCGCCCTTGAAGTAAAAGTAAAATTACTTGCTCAACAACGGCTGATCTTCAAAGGACTTTCAATAGACTTATTCAATTTGTAGGCGCTGGACCAGGTAATGTACAGTACATGACAATTTCAGTTTTCAAAACTTCAATTCTAACCAGCAGGATTAGTTCTATACTATGGAAGCATGTTTTATTGCTTTTTTCTCACCTCATAAGAGTTATACCTGGCAAAATTATCATAAAACGCAATTCTTTTATTTTTGAGCCATTAGCTCATTTAAAAAAATTAAGTCACATCTATCAGTAAGAAAACACCTTTCAAATCCTATATAACTTATTGGTAAAAGGATTTAATTTGTTCAGAATAAAAGTTATAGTATTTTTTTAAAGGAAAAAGACATGTAAGGAGTCAAATTTGATAAATAGGAAAATTTAAATTTGACCCCAAGGTGATTTCTTATTTAGCAGCTGAAGAAAAATTCAAAAATAGGTGAAAAAATTGATCTAACCAATTTTTTAAAGATTAATGAGAATTTACAAAACAAATAGATGAATTAATACATATATGGGTGGTGTAATAAATGCAAATCACCTTTTTTTGATTGAAATATTATGTTTATGTTGTTTTATCAAAGTTTAGGACATCAATGGTCACAAAATTATTGAAAGAATTTTGATGTGCATCATAAACCATTTGGTGTGTTTTTTGAACTCCAAAAACCTCAATATATTTTGTTGAAATGAAAGTAATGCCAAAATAAAAAAATAAGAATAAGTATAAAAATGATTTGAAATGAAAAATCATAAAAAAATGGGTTCTGGTACAAGCACATAAGCTTTTAGTAAAAACAGGTAAGTGGCGCCTTTGTTTAAAAAAAAATCCCTCAGGCCAAGTTTTGAGTAATTTTTGATTTTTTTTTTGGCCAAATTTTTTTCATTTATGGGATAATAACATCTCCAAATTTCCAAAAAAAATTCAAAGATTAAATAAAAACTCCAAATTATGAATTTCCCTGAGTTTTTTCTTTTAAAATTGAGGGGTCAATATTGAGAGTTAAAATTTGAAAACCCATAATTTTGCGAATTTTTTTTTTTTGGAAGAGAAAATTGTAGGCTCAAAGAGGAATTTTTCTCTTTTTTTCTAAAAAAAAAAAAAAAAAAAAAAACTTTCAATATGACTGTTTTCTTTTAAGTCAAAAAAATTTGCATATTTTTTTTTTATTAAAAAAAAAAACTGACTGAAGGGGGGGTTTAAAAGATATATAATACTTAGAAGGGGTATAACTGGGAAAACTTGTATATACAAAAAATAAATTATAATTTCAATCTGAATCAACTTTTAAGATAGTGGGTTTTTTTTTGGAAATTTGATTAAAAAATGCCATAAATTTAATTGAAAATACCCTTAATATCATTAAAAATTCCATTAATTTCATTAAAGATGTCATGAATTTCTAAAAAAAATTCCATAAATGAAATTAAAAACTGCCATAAATTTTATTAAAATTAAGGTCTTTGGGGAAAAAAAAGAAATTACTTGAAATTGTTTTTTTTTTGAAAAGGATAGTTTTTTTTTTGATGGTTAAAAAATATTTTTATCTGTTTTTTTATGGATGGGATTTCAAAAAAAGAAATTGGGTCAGAAAGTTTCAAAAGGCTGTTTTTGGCTTTAAAAACTGAAAAGAATCTTTGGAAATTCCTTATGTGTTATTATTAATTTATGGCAAAAACACATACTCTTTTAAGAAGAAATTGTAAGCTTTTATGTGATTTTACCAGAACCTTAAATGATAATAATAAAATGATAAAAAATAACAAAACAAATTCACCCTTTCTCCAGTCTTAATACTCAATTTTGGGATTACAATGCAAAATTTTTCTTTTATTAATTTTAACCCATGAAAGAAAATTTAATATCTATTGAATCAATAATTCTGAAATAATTTAATTTACCCAAGTTTTACCTAACATAATCTGTGTTAAAATCTGGATTAAATTGGATATTCTTATTAATTTTGAAATTTATTAAAGATTTTTATATTCATATCTTAGAAATATTACTCTTCAGTGATAATAATGAATAATCTTGTTATAACAACGGATTTATCACAATAATTGGCTAATAAATTTGTATCCATTCATATGTACTACTAATGATAAATCTGTAATAAGTGAGCATCCAATAAATAAAATCACAAAAATTATCTATTAATACAATTTCTTATTGAATACCATATTATTATTTTCAGTTATAATCATATTCTAAAATAATAATGATTATCATTGACTATGAAATGAATCTAAGAAAAACAAAACATTTCATAATTAAAATGAAAAGACTCACTAACATCCAAAATAAATTAAAATACATTCAATAATCCCAAATTATTCCTAAATGAAATAGAAAGTCCCTAAATATGTACAGAGCTTTGAAAGGAAATTGAGATTCATTTTGAAAGGAGTGTTCAACAGAAAAACTGGTGATCTCAAGAATCAATCTCTGAAAAAATATAAATTGTACAAAAATCATTGCTAAAGAACCATTTTAAGTGGTAGTCTTATTGTATTTTATATCCTTCTAATAATCTTGACATAAAAAGAATTATCAAGAGTAATTTTGAGCCATAATTATTGATTATATCAATAATATATTTAGCTGGCTGATGTCAAGATGATTGTTTTAAAGCCCCACCTACCAAAGGATCCTTTAAAGCCTTCTCAACAGATTTCAGAGGCATGAAAGGGGTTAAAATGAAACACAAATGAGCTCACTTCTGTTCAGGAATTTATCATTTGGGATAATTTAAAATAATAATAGTTACTTCATCATGAGTCTCTACATAGTTAGCAACCTATTTACAGCTAATAAATTATGAATTAAATTATTTTAGTCCTCTTTTCTTTAAAGTTGAATACTTCCCCCTCAATATTATCAATCTTATTTGTATTCTACTAATGAGCTGTATCTTCTGATCTTTTGAATATCTTTCCTTGAATTTGAGATCATCAATGGACTTTTGATAAATATATCAAAGTATATTTTCTACTTGAAAATATTCTATTGTTTAATCAAATGTTACCTCTCAATCCATTGTATCCAAAGCTCTAAGAGATTTTCATTCAGATTTATATTCTTAATCAATTTTTGAGCCCTGACCGTTTCCTACTAGATGAGGGATTGCAAGTAAGATAACAAAATGTTTCCCAAGGGTATTTGATCTTTTAGTAATAGCTCCAATTATGTTTTTTTCCATTAATTATTGATAATTAAGATTTGAAATTGCTACATGTTCTCAAAGCTCTGATTAATTCCTTGAAATTCTAAAATAGTAGTTTTATTTCTATTGGGTCATAGATTAATGTATGTTAGAGTTAGTAGCAAAGATCCAATAGCATTGAGTAAGGAGAGAATTAACCACCTTGAATAGATAAATTGAGGCTTTCTGCCTCTCAGAAGTCTCGGGGATTGGGGTATGCTGGCTCTCTTCAGTTTTTTGCGTCCCCCTTAGCCCTTCTTTGAGTAAGATAATTAATTATTTACTCAAGGTTAAAGCTCTATAAGGATAACTCAAAAGTGTATGCATCAAAAAATGAACATTAAATTCTATGAGAATTTATTATACTAATACCAATTTGTATTTAATATTTGTTTCTTCACATCCACATTATTTTACATGAAAAAATTTACATAATTTCAGTCTTTTAAGTGTTATTATTATGGGTTGTTTGATTTTTCCCAATTCAAAAACTCATAGAATGAATTTAGCTTGTGAAGCTTATATAGAGAACCTGCATGAAGTTAGCATTAGAAGCCAAATATTCACTTAAATCCATGAATATACCTACTCAATAATTCCTATCCAATTTTTCTCTATATATACTGATAAATTTTAAGTTTGTGCTTTACTTATGAATGTGAGCCTTTGAGATATGACCACATACCCAATAAGGTCACAAGAAGAACTCAGAATAATTATACCTTTAAGATAATTATAGTAAAATTACTTAGAATAATTAAAAATTAAAAATAATTACTTTAAAAATACAAAAATACCATAAATTGGTACAAAAATTGGTTTAACTTAAAAACCAATGAGTCAACATGTGAAATAAATTATACCATTGGATTCCCTATGGTAAAATACACATATACCATTTTTATGGCATATCTGTAAAGTCAATATTTAATGATTTATAAGGAATAATACCTTATAAAAGCCATGAATCCTTATTTATTTCAAGAACCAATGAAACAACATTTGAAATAAACTGTACCATTGGATTCCCCATGAAAATTCACACATAAAACAATTAATGAGCTGATTTCCAAAGTTAATACTTAAGGAATTAACCTGAATATATGCACTTTTTTGGTCAATGCATATATTCAAGGATCATAGCTAATATCTCTTAAGCTATACAAGATAGAGTGATGAACCAAAAATAAAGTTACCACGTAATTACTGTAAGAGCACAGATATAAACTTTATTTTACAAATTATAATCAAGGTTAAAACCTATGATGAAATATTGATAAAAATCAACAGAGCTGTTGACCACTTTGTTGTGAAAGTGGTCCAAACTTAAAAAAAAGTACACAGTTGGATTCTACTAGTTCATTCGTGAAGAATGATGTAATTTTTATTATTAAATTCAGGGTACAACCCCTTGAAATCATGGTTTGAAGTTTAAAATATTGAATTTTGACAGAAAAGATGAGTTACAAGGAAAAACATCAAAATTAGAGTTTTGATGATGTGATAAAAAGCTCTTGGCAGCATAATAATGCTATGTCAGGCTATTAGAATTCACTCTCTGAATTTCTGTAGCGTGTAAAACTTAAAAGTTATTAAAGATCAAAGTTTGAGCTTAAACTGAGCAGTTATGATCACCTACTGTAACCTTAAATTAAGTTTAACAGTCATATGAGTGATAAAATTTGTGAATACTATTAGTTTATGATTAAAACTAATAAAATACATGAAATTTGGGGTTCTGCCAAGCCTCTGATGTCATCAAACTTAGAGTTATAGTGATAACTCTAAATAATGGTGTAATAATGATGTAATATGGTTTGATCATGATGTAATCATCCTCAAACCTTAAAATATTGATAAATTCCAGTGGATATGATCAGTACACGTCTACTAGAGGCCTGTTGGACTCTATGAGGGAGGTATTTACTATAAATAGAGCTTCTTTTACTCTGTTTTCCCAACAGACGCATCAAAAACATTAAATCAATTAAACCAAAGGTAATTTCTTTATTCTTTATATATAAAACTATTATATTATTAAAGACCAAAGACCACCTTGCTATAATCATCTATTTTGACGTGATTAAATCATTTATTTAATTGTTTTTGTTAAAAATCTCTCTAAAAACTCATTTCCATGTAAAAATCAAGAATATTAGTAATTTTTTCTTTATTTTTATTGTAAATACAATTTGAAAAAGTTGTATTTATATTTTTTGGCGTAAAATATTTCAAAATTATTATATTAAGTTTTAAAAGTAGGTTATTTTCTCTTATTATAATAATTTTCTCTTTATTATTATTTTAATAATTCTTTAATTAATATAAGTAGTATTTATATTAATTTATAACTTTAATATTGGTAATATTATTGTTATTAATCGTTTTTTATCAATAAAAAACAATTTTTTACGCCTTTATTATTTGTTTGTAACAATAATAAAGAGCCATTAAATATATTAATTATTTTATATTAATATATTTATCTTTATTATATTATATTTTATTATATAAATTATATTATTATATTTATTTAATAATATAACCATTTTACGCCACAATTATAATAATTCTTGATTATAATTATTTTATCTTATTTATTTCATTCATAAGGACATGCATAGTACAATAAGTAAAATATTAGTAATTTTTACTTATTGTTCCATAGTCAAACCTTACAGGTTTTTTATACTTCAAATTTTATTATGAGCTTAGTTGGAGAATATTTGTATATTTAGTACACACCTAAAGGCTCATATATTTCTATACTAATTTTTATACTTTATGTTACTCCCTTATTCCTAAATGGTAGCTTCATATACAAAACTTAATGATTCCTCAAATCAACTCATTCACATTATATTTCATAATTATCATATAATTCTAAAATTATACTTCAAAATATAATACAAATCAAGGCTTTAAGATAAAATGATATAATTCAAATTAATCACTGCTACATGAATTCAAGGAAATCAATTATTAAATTTTCAGATATTTCAACTTAAATGGTGTATTCTGAAACAAAGCTCTTAATGTATGCAAATCACCATCGTCAATATTTAATATCTACTTCAAATATACTAAATTACTTATTTCCTGCCAGAAATTTATCTCATCCCTTAGGAAAAATAAGTGGTTTCAATTTTCGTTGTTTACTCAATGCATTAGGAAACTCGATAAGTGGGACTTCTCTCTATTAATTGCTGTAAATCTACTGTGTGAACTTAGAAAAAATAGCTTAAAAAATACTTCTATTTTTAGCTTTTATACAAAATGAAACTATATTGAAATAAGATTTGAATATTTTTCAGCCTTTAGCTCATAGAACCCAGTCTTATATCAAAAGGAATATTTGGAAGCGAGAGTTCTCTGGATCTCAGTGAATAAGAGCTTACTTGGAGGAATTCCAAAGAATTAACTAGATAAGAATTCATTTCTTTAATAATAATTCAGTACAAAATTGGAAAACAGATGAAAAAATCTAATCGCCAAGAGAAAACTAAGTAGATTCCTCAATAAATTTTTCATCCATTCCAGAAGTAATAAAGTTATTTGTAGGTATATTACCACCAATAGCCACTGAAAATAAATTCAAATGACTGAATTGAGTTTATCAGTATTAAATATCACAAAATGAAATATAATGAAGTTCAAAAACAAATTCAGAATATTAATGAACCAAGAAGAAAACCCCCAATATTTCAAAGAGTAGGAAGTATATGTGAGAGGTTGAGGAATTGAGCCTTTCAAATAATAATCACAGCTGTGTAAGCTTATGAATCTTCATTTGGAGAATGGTAAAATGTACTTGGCCCACTGGAAAATGGGATGGATGCATTGAATTACACACAGTATGAAGATAAACTTCCCAAAAAAGGGTGAGACCCATACAGGTTTCTTTGAATTAATACTGCATTGGCTTAATTGGTTTTGTAATTGGTGTATTGATCTTTGACACCTTTCCAACTGGTCTTGAAAATCATTGTAATAACTCCTAGGAGATACCTGGGCAATATTTCATTGGTGGAATACTTAGTGGCTTAATAAACAGCCTTATGGAAAGAAGAGTCTGATTAAGTAATTATACAAACTAGGGAAACCTTAAACTTTTCACCTTTTTTTCCATGAAAATCAGAGTCTTTAAGGAAGGGGTATTTCATAATTCTTATTGAGGAGGTGTGAGTTTCAGGAATTTATCACCAGAAAAAGAATTATTCATAATGATATTCTGATAGTATTTGGGGAGCATGGTGGCCAAAACTAAAACAACATCTTAAAATGCTACATTTTGATATTATCATCATATTATGGGACTGGGTTGACTTGTCCATGGCCATTATTGGGTTCTGGATATCTAGAGGTTTCTAGGGGCCTGAATCAATAATTGTGGCTTCATAGGACATTTTTCCAGTTTTTGGAGTTTGAGCCCCCTGAAAACTGAAGACCATGGACTATGGTCCATATGAGACCCTTAGAGAGAAAATAACCAAAAAATTCCTGGAAAAACATGGATTACAGAGCCTTGTTGGGGCTCCAAAAGGAAAAAGTTATGAAAGCTCCAGACTTTATATAAGTGATTGTTTTGGCAATTTATCATAAATAATGATTACAGATCTTTTTCAAGTGCTGAGGAAGTTAAATTGAATGTGTATGGCACCTTAATACTCATATATTATCAGTTGGTTTATATTAAAATTAAGCCTTGACAAACTCATTTGTAAACACTGGCTTCACATGTGTGGTGATAGGACCTCCAATCAAAATAAGATTGATTTCACTTCATTGAAGATGAGGTGAAAAATATCATGGGTAATCATAAATTTAGATTCATGATTTTTTTTTAGATTTGCACCTTATCTCTTTTCATATTCAAAATAATGAATTCCTTATTACTATTCAAACTATAAAATCCATATTCCAAGTATAATGAAGCTTTCCTCATTAAACATATGGAAAATCTTAGGGTGTTTCTTGAAGATATAATCCATACATATATCATCTCTCAGGTCTTCCAGTATACATGGCCTATGGTGTGCATACAACGGGAAAATAAATAATACTCCTTACAGCTCATTTTCATATTTCAATTATCAACACAAAAATAATAGGAAATTTATTCATGAATAGGATCTCTCACATCCATTTATAGAAATTAAAATAAAAACATGGTTTTATTCATCATCAACTTACAGTGAATTGCTTATGATATTTGAGAGAATTGATTATGTAGAGGAATGAGATCGGGGCTTGTAACTAATGGTAGATTACAACAGGAACTTGTGAGGCTTATATACCCAGGCCTGGAAGCTCTTTATTGGAATTAATGAAGTACTAGAACCAAATCTCACAAAAAATAAAAGAAAGCAATCCATTGACCTCTCAAAACTATAGATTCAATTTTTTCAGAAATTCTAAAAACTATTCTTTGGAATACAAGTGCTCTATTCAGTAAGGCAATCATAAAAAAGGAATAGTTGAATACTAGCTTAAATTTAATCCAATTTTTCGATATGAAGCATTTGAAATTGATCTTCTTTTTCAGCACATTCATAATTGAAGTTCCTTTATAGTCCTCCTATTAGCTATTACTTTCCTGTTTATGACAAACATTATTTTGTGAGCTTCTCCTCTCATTATTAGCTATCTGTTATTTTCATAATCAATTATCTAAATAAATGAAGAATAATTGTATGAGGTCAGTTTAGGTATTTATTCCTCTGATTTTCTTTTTTTCTTACTATATTTCCTTCACGTATAAGTTTTTATCGGGCCTGAAAAAGAATTCAGAAGAATGTTTTTGTAGGGTTCAATTTTTGATTTATCTTCAGCCACTATTTCATTATTGAATTTGAGAATTTTTTAATTTTGCAAATAAAAATTTAAACTTGAAATGTGTCAAAAAGATTATTTTCTCACTTAGAAAAATATCCCTCATAACTTTAAAAGCTTCAATCCAATTTATTTCAAGAATATATATATATAAGCTGTATTTGTTTCTGAAAAAATCATGGTCTAACCAAAAAATTCAAAATTTCATTTCATTTTAAAATAATCCTCATAAATTGACAAAATTGACCTATTTTCTCATTTTTGTTATTTTCAGAAAAAGAAATTGAAACATACGCCACTTATGCAGCTCAGAGATTCTTTATTCAGAATTATTTTTATGTGGGAAAGAAGCCCTGGAATAATAAAACTTTTACCATTCTGTATCCATGTTTTTGGGAATCTCAAAACATATTTTTATCAGGCTCAAATATAACGGCTTGAAACAGCTTTTGAAAAACATATTAGCAATCTTAACGTTTCAAAAACGAGTATGCTCATTGTTTAGGTTCCATGGATAATTTATTTCAAAATCCAGTTGTGTAATGAAAGTCAGGTTTTTTTGGTTCCGATTTTGATTCACAGGATGTACAACTATATAAACTAGACCATTGAAAAGGTAAGCTTTGAAAATTGAGAAATTTCCGCACATAATTCATGTCCAAAATTCAACTATTTTATTGGTGGTGGAACTCCCTCAGTTTTTTTAAAACAGAGTAGATGGTTGAGATGAATCTTAAAGTAAAAATAATGACTTATACTCATATTTAGTTGGTTTTATTGATATCTATGTAATTTTTTGGTATCAGAATGTAGAATATTACAACAATAAATCCATACGTAGTAAAGAAAAAACTGTTATTTTGGGTTTTTTGTATTTTTGCTTTTAGGGAGGCGAAGAATTCCTAAAAGTCTCCGTTTATCCTAATTTTCCCTATGTTCCATTCAAAGTGGAGAAAGTGTCTTTTGAGTGTGTAGTTTGATTAATTCACCAAAGCTTTGGTAGCTTCATATAAGAGAGCGTACTTCAATTTACCGAATTCTTATGTAGCTCTACCAATCTCCTCAATTCATATATTGAAAAACCTAAATTTTTATCAATTATTATTATTCTGATTTGAATGAAGTCGGAAGATATCTATCTTATTTAGTTTTGTTTTCTATATAAATATTTAAAAAGGAATAAACTATAAAAAATCTAAATCAGTCAAAAGGGGACTGTAAAATGCGCATAATGGAAATGATAGGAACACATAGCTGTGCCCATTTCATTTGTAAAAATATCCTTTTAACCTAATTTCGAAATTTTCGACTAATAATTCTTTACCACTTTTGTCTTTTTGTGAAACAAATTGCCCAATCAAAGCATTTTTTTGAACCTTTTTGTCTTGAAGAAAAACTCCAATGTATTTTCCCTTACTCATAAGCTTTTACAACTATTTCTAAATATGGTCTTCATCATTCGGAATTTTTTTAAAATATTTTTCAGAATTTTGGGGGGATTTGGGTATCTGGATATTTTTTGCTCTAGCCATCCCCCAAATCCAATTGAATTTTTTTAAAATTGTCTTTCAATTGGTAAAAGATGCCATTTTTATTTTAATTGAGACAATCAATCACTTCTGATCCTATTTTTTTCTTGGAAAAAGAATATTTAAAAATCTTGACAATAGAAAAAATATTGAAATATTTGGTGAAAGTTTTGGTAAATTGAATGTAAGACAATAGTGACAATATATCTTAATTTTTTACTTAATGATACTTTTATGTTTTACTCAACTAAGCTACAAAAATTATTCAAATAGTAGAAATCATATTTGAAAAATATTTGATATCGATTCTTCAAGAATTAGTTTAGCTCAACAATGAAAATGTTTTTGGGATAAATTTCCCATTATTTTCTTATTATAAATGGTTTTGTTTCATTTATCATGAGTGAAATGTCTATAATAAGAACCTGGTTTATTTTTACACACCTTCAAGGGCATCCGTTACTATCAATACCACGGCGAAGAAAAACAGGCATAATTAGTAAGCGAGGGGGCGAATTAAACTCAAATGAGATGATATTTATAGTTTCGAATTAAAATTTTGAAATTCATCCGCATTCTTTTTGTAAAAATCAACTTTTTTCTATTATTAATTTATGATTTATAAAATACATGAACATCTATCTTCAAAGCAGTTTCTTATTTGAGTAGATTAAATTCCAAATCATTTTGATTTTTTTCTCATTTTCCAATATGATCCTTCTTTCTTGATTTAATGAGTTTCATCATTTTGAAACTTTATTTTTTTCTATATGTGGAAAAAATGAAAAAACAACAAACTATGTTTTTTGGAAATTTTTAAAGTAGTTCCTTTTTTAATTTTTTACTTTCATAGAGATTTATATATATATATTTGTTTTTTATTAAAATCCAATGATTCATTTGATAATATCAAATTAGATATTGAAAATGAAATAAATACATCATATCTTAATTAGCTGAGGAATTCTTCAGCTAATATTATTATGACACCTTGATGATGATAATGAAAATAAAAGAAGAGACTTTGTTTTTTTGGAGATGGGTTTGTTTTAAGCTTTATATATATGGGCTAAATAGAGACAAGGATAAGAAGAATAATCTATTGAAAAATTTTAAATTCATTTTTATTCATGTTTTGTTTCTTCACATAAATATTTACTTCCTTTTATTTCATTACTAATTGATAGGTTCTTGGCTTATTTCTACAGCTATAGCCACAATGACATTTTTGATGTAACAAGCTGGTCAGTGATGAAACATCCTTCACTTTTTTTTGAGAAAACAAATAAAATAATTATTTAACTAGGATCTCTGAATAAATTAATGCTATGGCCTTGCTATACTACCTGTATATCCTCATTGTATTACTAGAATATCCTTAATATATCACCAGAATGGTTAATTATATTATTATGATATCCTTATTTTATCACTAGAATATTTCCATGTGAGATATAAATTTACTCAAGATATTTCTAGGATATCCTTAATGAATATTCTTTATTTGCGTTCATAATTCACATTTCCGATCTTAATAGTACCAAAAGAAACCCTTAAATAAAAATGAGGTGATTTTTGGCAATTTTTGAATATCTTCTCAAAGGCTGTATTTTGGATGGGTTGGAGAAGGCTTAAATGGGTTATACTTTAATGTTTCTTTGAGAATTTGGTAAATAAAATTGCCTTTGGAATTCAAAATGACTGTTGGAGGGCATCATTTTCCACAAGAAGACTATTTTTCACATCATTTTAAGGTTCTTACAAAGATGGTGTAGTGGTTTGGGTTTATAAGATATCAATGGGCTTCCTGGGAATTTTTTCAAATAATTTTGTGAAAAATGGCCTTTTTACTTCAAAATGACTCTTAAGGGGCCTCATTTTCCACAAAAAAGCCAATTTAGCCCAACTTCTGAAATTTTCTCAAAGATAATTTAGTGGATTGGGTGTATAGGTTTTCAAGGCGTACTTTTTAATTTCTAACACCAAATTTAGTGAGGAAAATGGCCTTCGGCCTTCAAAATTACCCTCCTGGGACCTTATTTTCCGAAAAAAGGTAATTTTTGGCCATTTCTGACAAATTTCTCAGACATGGTGTAGTAAATGGGATATAGAAGCTCCCAAAGGAGAATGCTGGAATTTTCCATGGTGAATTTTGAGAGAAAAATGACCTTTTAGGGGGTTTGTTTGCTGCAAAAAGGTCATTTTTTAGATATTTCTTACATATAGTCACCATGAGAAAAATTACAACACCTTGAGGCAGGTGTTGTATTTGGAGAATAGCTTGAGCCTCTACTTTGAAATGAGCTTAACACATAATCTCGATGTTTGGTAATATTCTAAAACCTTCTAAGCCACTGGAATATTACAGAAACTCTATCTTATTTCTTCTCTTTTATTTGATTAAGTTATAGATAATTGATTTGATTTTGATTATTTTTAAGTTTTTTGATAGATTAAATAGTACTTAAACTTGTTGTTTAAGATTAAATCGAGCTTCACTTGTCATGAAGAATCAAGTTTGGAACTATATTGTTGCTTCAAAAAATAATTTCTCAATTTTGAAGACTTTTATGAATGGAAAATGTTTTTTATACTGAGGAATAGTCCTTCTCCTCTTTTGATATTATATAATTAAGAAAAGAATTTTGAAAACTTTATAGGTCACAAGAAAGCCTATAGAAGGAAGACCATTTTTGAGTTAACCTCTCACATGGAATCACATATTGTTTTATTTGCCTTATATTTTTTATGAAATGTTTGTTGATATTAAAAAATGGAAATAAAAATAAAAAAGGATTTTTGTCTTGAAAAATTCCTTGAGACATATAAAGAAGATATTAGTTTTTCTACTTATTCAATCATTTTTATTTTTTGAAATAGGTATAGCTTTAACTCTTAGCTTATCATCATCATCTAAATTTTTTAGCTATATGAGCCTTAGTATTATTATTTTTCTTTCTTTTATCATATTATGGCTTTATTATTCATAGTTTTTATTTTTATTTTTATTCACATCTATTATTATTGCAAATAGTTTATCTCATTAATTTGTTTTTTTACTTTTCATATTTTTTATCTCTTTGAATGAAAGTAGAAGATTTCTACAGCCTGTTTTTGTAATTTTGTCCATGATTGTTGACAAATTTACAGTAGCAGAATGTACATAACTTCTACTGTAGCTTTCCAAACAAAAAATAAATGAAATGAAATAAGTAAAATTTATTTCAATTCAATTAAGAAAATAAAAAAGAAAAAAGAATAAAACATCTCCTCATAATAAAAATGAGAAAAAATAAAATGAATAAAGAAAATCATGGTTATATGAGATGAGAGTTATTATTGTGTTCATATGAAATCCATGACCTTCCTTGAATTTGTTGAGGACACAATAGATAGATTAAATCCTGAAAGAAGTATTCTCCACTAATAAATGTAGAGATAATGAATTCAATAAAGGCAATTGATAGCTCCTATTTTTACAGGTTTTAAAAAAAATTATGTAATTTGTTTTTTTACAATCTCATACAGTTTTTTGATTTATTTTTGTAAAAAAACCTTTTCCAATTTATTATCTGTGTTTTCTGAACTTTTTTAATTTTATTTCCTTAAACAAAAAAATTCAAAAATATACACCTCCAAAAAATGAAAGTTATTGGGAGGGCTATTGCAGAGTAAACTTTTATTAATCAATTGTTTTTGAAACTGTAGGTTCTGAATTTCTTCTTAGAATCAAGATTTTTGAGAGGAAATAACTCACATTTTAGAAGTTTTTAGACAAATTGTGAATAGCTTTGAGAAAAGGTTAAGCTAAAGAAGTTTTCTTGAATAATGGGAAATGAAATATGAAGGAAGGTTCATAAATTTTGAATTACTGCTAGAAGATTTAAAGGAAATTTCCAACCTTTCAAAAGCGTATCGTCCCAAAATCTGAGTGTTTTTAATCACCCAAAATAACAAACATTTCTCAAAAATAGATTAAGAATCAATCATAAAAGAAATAGGTTCAATGAACTGTTTTGAATGTTTCAAGAAAAGATCTCTATAAAGATCATTGTTGGTAGAATACTTTTTTTTAATCTTTCGGGTTATTTTAGTTATTCTAATTTTAAGCTTTAGAAAACAATTTTGATTATATTTTGAAGCTAGTTGGACATGTCTATGAGCTTATATGTCTATTACTCCAACAGAACTTCAAACTCATTTAAAACCCACTTTATCTTTCTATTCTGGATAAACCTGAAAGAAAAATTGGATTATTAAATAATCAATATCAAAAATTACGGGAAAGAAGTTAATCATATTATATCATTGAGCTATATGAATAACTTGGAGATATGATTGGAGCAAAAATAGTACGTAAAGAGTGTATTACACTGGCCAAGTTCATCATTTCAAATTTTCGATAGAGAAAAGTACCTTAAAGTTTAAGTAAGCCTCAAATACATATTTTAAAGAAATATTAAAAGAATGAAATATAAGCACCTACCTATTCCAACTCTCTTTTTGAATGCCACTCAAATATTCAATAATTTGAAAGGTAAATAATGAATTCTATCTTTTCAGAATGAGGTAGTCATTAGTTCTTACTAATATCCATGCAATATTAAGAGTTCTTTCAAATTTGATTTATGTGAATAAGGTTTCCAGCTTTTTTAGAGAAATATTCTTGTAATAAAAATACTCATATTAAATTTCTCAATGTTTTTGATTTTTTAAGAGTCCTCATTCGTTCATATTTCTCAGGTAATATTCTTCATTCTTGACATCTTATTCTAAAGTTATCATAAAACACACTATTTGAGTCTAAAGCACATACATACATTTATCTTTGTGTTAATATTTAAATTTAATTCTCCACAGTAATAGAATTGATAATAATGAAATGAAAATACGAAACTAATATAGCACAAAAAAAGGAAATTAAAGTAGAATTTATGTAGCAAGAACCTTCAATAAGTGATAAAAAGCTATGGATATAACTCAAAAGTATTATATTCAACAAAGAAAGAAAGTAAAATTAGTTCAACTCAATTCTTACATTTTGAAGTGAGCTGGTTTGCTAGATAAGGTAAATCTCTTAGCTATCAGAGCTAAACAATGATTGGTGAAGAATTATTTCCACTAAACTTCTTTCAATATGATTTAACCAAAGTAATGGTACTTAAATAATTTTTTTGGCTTATGTTGTAACTAAAAAACTTTGTACGAAAAACCAAAAAATAATTTCATAGGATTTACTTACAGGAAATTCTACAACAAGAGGCCTAGAAAAAACTGATTTTAATTAAAACCCCTTCGTATTTATAAAGGTAAGATAAATCCATGTATTATGGTCTTGGGAAATATTCATTCCAATATGAGGAAATATTTGATTCCTCAAAGTAAGGATAATAATTAATAAATATATTTACCTGATAACAACATCACATTTTTGAATTAAGAAATGGAAAGCAGAAATTTGTTTCCAATTTTGATATTTAATTGGCATTAGTCACTAAAGATACTCTACAGAGGCTCTCAACCAAGCTCGCTGGTGATATCTAGCCAACATATAGAGTTTTCAAAAGATATTTAAATAAGGTGATAATTCTTAATTATAGCTTGATTAGTTTTTGTTTTATTTTTGAGTGGAGCTAATTTCTCTAATGATAGTTTACTTTTATATGGAGGGAACTAAATTGAAAATGTGTGGCTTGCATATGTGGCTTAGTTTTCTTTTGAAGCTTCTGTTTTATCTTTCAATCTTTATCCGATCTATTCTTCCTTTGAATTGCAAGGTGAAACAACTACTCTCAGGTGAAGTCAATTTACTCATGGTGAGTGGAGTTGAAATGGCGAAAACTTCCACAGGGGGTTTTCCTAGACTTCTTAGTAATAAATTTGGAATCAAATGGCTTTTCTCCCTCAAAATGACTCTTCAGCGTCTATTATTTCCAATTTTTCAGAAATTCCTCAAATATAATGGACAGAATGGGTTGAAAAAGTCCCCAATGGTACTGTTTGATCTGTTTTGAATTAAATTTGGAGAAAAAGATATCACATGGGCCTTATTTGTCACAAAAATCTTTTCTTGGCAATTGTTTTAGGAATTCTGAAAATATAGCCTGGTGAATGGGGAGAAGAGCTCCCCAGGGGTGATTTTTTGGCCTTTGATGAAGTACGTTTTGAGAAATAATTGACAATGTTTTCTCAAAATGACCCTCAGGGGCCTTATTTTCCACAAAAAAGCCATTTTTGGAAAGTTTTCACAAATATCTCCAATATTTTCTAGTAACTGGGGCGTAGAGCTCCTCAAGGGGGATTCCTGGACTTTTTTAATACGAAATTTGGTGAAAAAAATGGTTCTTGGCCTTCGAAATGACTTTCCAGGGGCTCTTTTTCCTGAAACAAGGCCATTTTCTCAAAATATCTCTAATACAATGTGGTAGATGGGGTGTGAAAGTCTTTAAGAGAGATTTTTGGACTATTTTGTCAAAAGAATATGGCAAGCAGAATATCTTTTTACCTTTCAAATGATCCTTAAGGGGTCTTTTTCCTATTTTAGAGCTTTCTCAGGAACGGCTTAGTGAATAGGGTGCAGAAGTTTCCAAGAGGGCTTCCTGGACTTTTGCTCAAACTTTTGGTGAAGAAGATTCTTTTTCCTTTCAAAATGACCCTCACGGGACCATTTTTCAGGAAATGTTTGAAGATAAGATATTCAAGGGGGCTTTCTATGGTTTCTTAAAATGCTTTTGTGAACAAAACTGCCTTTGGACTTCAAAATGACGCTTCAGGAGCCTCACTTTCTTCAAAAAGGCTATTTTTGGCCATATTTTGGAAATTTATTGGATATGGTGTAGTTAGCAGGGTGCAAGGGTCCCCAAGGGGGCTTCCTGAACCTTCTGAAATGAATTTGGAGAATAAAATGACCCCAAAAGGGCCTTTTTTCTTCAAAAAGGTTATCTTCAGCCATTTTTCATTAATTTCTCATATATGATAAACTGAATGGGGTGCAGAAGTCTCCAAGGGAGCTTCCTAAATGGCTTTTGGCCTTCTAAATGACCCTTCAGGGGCCAATTTAGTCTGTTTTTAATATTATCTCAAGGATGGGTGGTGAGGTCTTGAAGGCGTCCGTATGTAATTTTTCACAGAAGCTTGGAGCAAAATATGGTATTTGTCTCCCTAAATACCCTCAAGAGGCCTTATCTTTCAGAAATGAAAATCATTCAATTTTTAAGGTTTTTTCAAAGAAATGTTTTCAGAGTGGGCCAGGATATCCTGAAGGGCTTTTTATTACCATTTTTGCATATATCGTGACAAAACCACCATATTTCCCTTTAAATGACCCCCAGAGACCTTTTTTGAAGTTAAAAGCCATTTTTGAAGGTTTTCAAACCGTTTGTTCAGAATCCTATCATAAAAATTTGGTCTGGCTTCCTACCAAGGATTAGCAAAAAGCTGTAAAACTAGGCCCTCAAAATTTTGCTTTGGAAACACTTTTTATTGAAAAAGGCCATTTATTACTATTTTATCCGTTTTATTGGAGTTGGTGTAGGAAAGGTGATCAATTGTTGATTCTTCCAAATTTATTTAAGATTTGATATACACACTCTTATGAGAGTCAGGGTAGCTTATAAATAGTCATAAGGAGCAGTTAAATAGTAAAATAATTGACAGAACCTGATAATAAAATTTATATATTTTCAAATAAAAATCATTGATGAGATTTTCAGCTTATATGGTACATTAAAGAGAATTGGAATTTGGAATAATTATTTTAAGTCTTTGAGTTCTTTCATTAAACCATTTGGAGAATTTCCGTATTTCTTTTTTGAAAAGGCTTTTTTCAAAACTGAAAGAAATTCTCAGATATATAGGACAGTTCCCCCTGAAATTAACAAATTCAGTGACCAAATAAAATTCAGAAAAGTAAGTTTTAAGAAAGAACAAAATATTGAGATGAAGCTCCTTTAGGAAGTAGCTGGGTACAGTTTTTAAATCATTGTTTTTGGTATCACTTAACATAATATATATTCAGATAGTATTTTTGAGGTCAATATATATATTTTGATATATTTATCCCTAATAAATGTTTTGAAACCCCACAAAGCTGAAAAAAATTCCTGCTTCCAAGCTCAATGCTTTTGAGGAAGATTTGAGCTTTTATCTTGAAATATTTGATAAGAATTTTATAAAATTAAATAAAAGTTACTATTGGTTACCGAATTGGGTACTTTTGATACATGTAATAATACGAAAAGAAGGACAAGAAGGTTTCTGAATAAATGCTTCAAGATTTTATCTGAAGGATGTGAAATTCAGGAATATTTTTGTGCCAGAATAGCTAATAAAGAGGCAAATTTACCCTTATTCTGTTATGATCATACTTTTCTCTTAAGAGATAGAATTAAAATGAATTTTCAGTCCATTAGTAAAAAATATATCCTTTTACCTTTTTCATTTAATTATAGAATCTTGGAGCTCATCATATTTAAGCATTTAATTTATGGTCCATTTTTTTAAGCTTATTTTATTTCATTGTTGCAGATTGCATAAGCTTAGGCATAGAAAATTTTCACTTTATTTGAGCTTTAATGCTAGTTTTAGAAAGCTTATAACACTTAAATTTTTACTGGTTTTTATTTTACATCCACAATACTTGTATGGGAAAATCACAAACTTTATCAAGATATATCTTGGGGTATCATTAAAAACGCTGTAAAAGAAATGAAAGTAGTATTAATAATTCATCCATTTTTAATTTAAAATAAGACCATCTTGAAAGAAGATAGATGGAATACCTCAGAAACTAAGATAATCCCATATATTACTTTTTGTGAGATTATTAGAGTTAAAAATAACTATATTTTGTTTTCTTAAACAATCCAAAAGCTGTATTCTTACTTATCAAATTATATAAGGAATATTTAATTAGTATACACTTGTGCTATCTTTATAATACACTTTAAAAAGTGCAGTAATATATTAGCAAGCTCATTATCAACCCCCAGAAATATAACTAGGATATCCTGGCTATAATAAATTTTATGAAGTGATTTAACAAAAAAAAACAAGAGAAAGTTTAATTTTGACAAATAATATAAATTCAAACATAGAATAGAAATGTTTAAAAGATTAATACCTTCATTATATATATAAATATAAAATGAATAAATGAAGGTTATTCGAAGAAGTTACACTTTTCGTTACTTCATGGGCCATATTCCTGTAATTTTTGGTAAATTCAAATAATAATCACCCTTTTTTGAAAATAATAGAAAAGCTTAAAATTTATTTCAGTATCAGTTCAGCCACTCAAAAGTGCCACTATTATTTTTCAAAAAGGAATAATTTTGTGTCCAAATTTTCCAAGTTAATAAGCTTTTCCAATTTCCTGTGATTAAGTGAGAAAATTATAAAATCTTACTCCATTTATTGATTTCTAGTATGTTATTTCTCACAAAGAAGGTTATTCATTTTGGAAAAAAAAACAAAATTATTTGAATTTAAATCAATTTTCATCCATAATTTTTTTACTTGTGTAAGCTTGGTCTTTTTTACAACAGACCCAAATACCACCCTTTGAGAATCTTCTGAAAGACATATTTGTAATGAAAGCTTACCAAAATGATTTTGAACTTCCATATTATTAATTCACATCTCAATCTTACCTCAAGGACCTAGTTATGAAGATTATGGTTAAATAAGAACTTTAGAGTCCAAAATTTGTTTCAGATGAATAAAAATGATAAATAGAGTAAAAAAAGAGTGGTAATATTTGGATATCTAATAATCTATCTTGAATTATGAGATTATATTGGATCATTAATGTGGTATTTTGAACATGTAAAAAACTATTTTTTTGCTGAAAATACCCATTTATAACACTTGAAGTCGCAGCCTCTCAAGGCCAAATTTGTAAAAATGGTGTGCAAAAACCTCACTAAGTGAATTCAGATTTGCATAACAATTTGGTCAATGCATAAATTTCTTTAGACCAAATCCTTTTAATAAAAATAAAATATAGAAATATCTGAACTTCCAAAAACATAAGCAAGAATCCCATTACTTAATCAACTAAATAGCATGCAGAATATTCTTGTCATGGAATCTGATATTGATTCTGACCTGGAAGAAGATGAATTACTATTACACCACCTCATTCAAAAAAGGTTTCTTATACCCGGAAAAACTAATCCTTCTTCAGATATATATACCCCCAGTGATTTGGTCCACTTATCAATTCATAAATTAAAACAACTCTGCCATACTACTCATGAATATTTCCAACAGTTAGCTGCCATTATTCAAGAGGATGCAATTTTTCAGAATTCATTAACATTCAAACAGAGAGATCCAGCCATAGAATTAACACAACTGGAATCAAATGGGGATGGGGCCTCTTTGGGAAAGCTAGGAATTCTATTTGGAGTTAGTAATGGCGCCATTGTATTGTATACACAGCATATAATCAAGTATGGAAAGGAATATATTATGTGGCCCATCCCAATTAAAAAAAGCAAGTGGATAATTCCAAAGTAATTGAAATTTATAGATGGTAGTCTTATGCCTTTTTCTAAAAGTGCACCCAGGAATGGTGAGGCCTACTTTGATCACAAGAAGAGGTGTTTATGCTATTAATATTGTATTAAAACATTTTGAACTAATAATGGAGGTGATAATAGATATGATTTAGGTATTTGATGTCAATCCAATAAGTTTGTTATGTCAACAGAGCCTTTGTTGAACTAAATGTTGATTTTTCATGGTCTCTTCATGATTCAAATGTGTAATAACATATGCAAATATCCAAAGATCCACATAAGTATTATGTAAAATATCAATATCTGCTTGCAGATTAAGCTTATGAAAGCTCACATTAGATTGAGCCAGAATAAAAATTTGAAACATCCCACTTAAAAGATAATCAAAAATTCACTCTATGTTTGGCAAGATCAAGAGTACGGATCAAACATTCCATTGGTGTTTTGAAAGGTAGGTGGTCATCTTTATGTGAGATGAGAAATCAAATGCAAAATGTGCAAGAGGTACGGTTTTTTTTACGGTGGGTGGTAACCTTTTTTATATTTCATAATCTATTAGCACAAGTAGGTGACCAATAGAGTAACTTATATGAGGATAATGACCCCCCAAGATCCAAAATATCATTGAATGATATGATGAAAATGGCCATTTGAATACTCATGAAAGAGTCAAGCCCTAAATTTTGGATTGGTTGAATAATATATTGGAGTATGAGTCACAAGCACTTATGAGTCATAAGACTCATAAAACATGTTAATTTGCAAAGAAAATTGACTCAAGACTAATATGTGTAATACAGCTTAAATCTATGTGTAGGGAATGATAAGTTTTGGAACTTAGAATTAGATCAGAAATATCAAATGTGGAAATATATATAATCTAAATTATCTAAACATTTTTATTTTTACATAATCTTTTGTTATACTTTTCATTTTGCATTAATTGACGATTTACATTTGATGTAATTCCTTCAGGGGCTAGTGGATTCAATTTTTTTCCTGTATGAATAAATTTCTTGTTGATTTGAAAATAAAAACCCAAGTGTGTGGTGTATTGGTGTTTGAAAAATTCTTTTGGTGGCTTAGTTTCTTGATGAAGAAGTAAAAATGTTTTCCAGAGTATTTCAAAATTCATTCTTTTTTGGAAAAATAAAAGATGAATTCATGGTTGGGAAAGGATAATCTGTTCCCAGAGGATGTGAGATTTGTTTGAATGGGAATAAAATTGTTTTTATTGATAAGAGAATATACCATAAGTCTATGCATTTATGTCCTTATTATCAGTATGTGGCTTATTGTGGAAGGCATTGAAATTAATTATAACATCTGAATAAGTCTTGAAATTGGGTGATTTATTGGAGTTCTGTAAGTTGAGGATATAAAACTTTGATAAAATATCAAGTACTTTTCCTGTCCTCAAAGTTTTTATAAGGTAGCATTATTTAAAAATAGTAAGAAATAGTATTTTTGAAGAGAAAACACACCAACTCTATTGTTTTTAACTTTATAAGTATAAAACAATAATATAATGAAAATTTATTGTTTTCCCAACAATAAAGATTTATCCAAAAATACTTTACAAGAGATATTTAAGGCTACAAAAGAAATTTCTTCAAGAGAAATTTCAATTAGAATTAATTGAGCAAAGAACTGCAAGCAATTAATTAAAGAACAAGGTCCTTAAAAAGATATTTAAAGAGAAAACACACCCAAAAGTGACCGGAGTGAATTTAGAAACAAAGTGACAAAGTTTACAGTGATGAAAGATGCTTTAATTCACTTTTGGGGTGGTTCAAGGGGTAAAAATGATTATAAGAGTTACAAAAAAGGATTATAATGATTTTTTCACGTGGTTAAAATGTTCAAAATGATTTAAAAATGTCTGTTGGAATCTTTTATTGATTGGTGTAACAGTGTTTAAACTAATTATAAAAGGAAAAGATTATAACATGAAGAGAAAAGTGGGGCAAAGAAGACATTCTTTTATAGCCATCAATTTTCTTACTCCAAAAGTAAAATTTACTCTTTTCAGTCGTGAAAAACGGTCTGACAACAGAAAAGCCAATTACAGCATCATTGAACCCTGGTTTAAGCCATTTTAGACCCTTAAATCAGCCATTACTATAGCAATACCTGGTCTAGAGCCTTCAAAACATGTAAGAATGTGTGTAAGAGGCGTAGAAACCAGTTAAAACTGTTTTAACATAAGGGTAGTTTTACCCTCTTGGCAGCAGCTAAAACCACCCTGGTTGGTATCAAAACCTCATCATCAATTGAGTCACAGACCCTGTGACTCAATTCCAGGCCAAAAGTAATGAACTCTTGCGTGAATTTTGACATCCCACGCCAGTTCGCAAGGATTTTGAGGGTCTAGCTCCCCCTTAGAGCTAGAGTGTCTTTCCCCCCCCAGAATTAATCTTTCCAATTTATTTTTTCTTTAATTCCTCATCATGTAATACAATTGTAATTTACACATGTAATTAAATTGAGTTTTTGATTACACATCTGTAATAATTGATACCTCATATGTAAATTAAAGTTCACTTATGTAATACACGCACAAATTTTGACATTTCAATTGAATTCAATTAAAAAGACTTCAATTCCTCATAGCTTCTAAATTAAACACAATGCCTCAATTTTAACACAAAAATTGATGGTTAACACCACATGTGGTGTGAATTAAATTAAGGTTTTGAGGATTTTCATACTTTTGTACAAAAAATACTAAAAACTTAATTTAAGCTTATTTAGAGTTGAGCTACAGGAATTTCATCCAGAGGTGACCCCACTTTATTTTTTATGAGGAATCCAATGGTGTGATAATTTCTTCATGTTTATTTATTGGATAAAAAGCTATAATATATTTCATATAACTTTTTACCAAAAAATATTCTCATTTCACAATTTTTATTAAAAATTCATTTTTACTTAATTTTTACAAGTAAAAATGTAATTTCATAATTTTAAATTTTATTGTAATTTTATTTTTTAAATTATAATTAAATTTTGGTTCTCAAATATGAATCTGTATTTATATTTTAATTTTAATTTTTATAATATAAATAAATTTATTTTATTTATATTTGTATCTTAATTTATCATTTGTGGTCTTTTGGGTATATGAAAATACCTCTAAGGCTCACAAGCTCCATTAAAGTTGAATTAAGCTTGCAAAATTATCTGCATGCCTGATTTCTTGAGTTCCTTTAAGTGCCTTATTTGAAAATCTTTGGATTTGGGAGTCAATGAATTAATTGAATTATTGAAGTTTTGACTGTTCCTTATTATCTTCATCAATAGCGTTTTTGGTTAATCCAGCCTTCCTTGCATAAAATGCAGAAAATATACCGGAATATGAGCCCTGATGAAGTCCTATTCCTTGCATAATGCCATCAGGTATATCAGTTTTTGTGGTGATATTTTTACTGTTGGTGGAAATCTTATTTAACATAATGATAAGCTTACAAATTTGATGGAAGACTGGTGCCAGACTTCTGAATGGGTTAATTTGATACATGAGAATTGGAAAATAGGGCTTTTTGTGTTTATTAATTAGCACATAGGGTCTGGTTAGGAGTTTTTTTTGAGGAAGCTTCAAAAAGTTGGCATTATAATATTTCTTCTTGTCTAATGTGAGTATGGAGAATCTGGGATTATAAATGCCAAGCAGACCTGCAGTTTGGTTCATATAACCAAGAATTCTTCTTATTTTTCTGGACTTTGTGTTATTATTATTTAGCAAAATCTCATCTGTTAAATCATTATTATTGTGAGATTGGGTCCAAACAGTCATCACAGCATGAGTAATTACAGATATATTGGGCACATTTAACTGATTAGCAATCATCTGGTCATTTGTTTAAGTCCTAACATTTAATTGATTAGATAATTGAAGACAAATAGCTAAGGAAAGGGGGTGGTTATTTTTGAAATTGGATTTCATGAATGGAGACTAGGTAATCAATTCCCTAAATAAACTGTTCCTCCCCAAGATTGAAATAAAAGCAAAAAAATACACAAAATTAAAATTTATCAGTATTGTATAAAAAATGAACATGCTTTTAGGAGAGAAAAAAGTACATCAGTCAAGGTGTTTCAGGTGATGGGTTGGTTGTGGAGGTGTTGGTGGTAGTGATGGTAGTGGATTGATGTTGGTTTGGTGGTGAGGGTGGTGGGGGCTGAGGATCTTCTGGATTGGTATTGGAGGAGGAGGTGGTAATGGTGGTGGATTGGTTTTGGAGGGTTTGGAGGTGGTGGTGGTGTAACAGTGCAAGCTAGTATCATAATATTTCATTACATAATAAAAAATCAAACTGACAGGCCAGATGTACACTTGATTATCCAAGAGTTACAATAACTTGTGCGAATAATCAGTCATCAAAGGACAACAACAGAGTTCTTTCAATAAAAAATACCTCTTTTTAAAGTGAAATAGCATTAGTTCAAGGAATTTATGATAAGTGGGAGTGTATGAGCTTACAAGTTCTGTGCCAATGAAAAGCAGAATGGTTTCAAATATGTAAGCTTATGTTAATAAGATTAATAATTTTGAATTCAATTTATCAATTTAAGCTGGGGGATTTTATTTAAAAAAACTCATAAAGAAATTTACCAAAATGAAGATTTTATTATTTGTCTTCTTAAAACAAAAAGTGGTTAATTTTCAAATGAGGAATATGACCAATAGATGAAATACTCTCAACCTCAAAAAGATAGGAAAATGTTTCTCTTAATAGCATTACATTTTCAAAATTTTGAAATGTGATTTATGTTTATGAAAAATTCAAATGAACATAGCCTCCCTTTACTCACTGGAAATTTTGAATTCTATTAATTGAAAAAAAATGTTTAAAGGACAAACATGCCATAAAAACCAACAAATTCCTTTGAAATTGAAGATTTGCATCTATTAGCTTAAATACTCATATTGTATGAGAGTCTACCTCAATGGTTGAATTAAACCTCCAAAAATTGTGTTATATATTGGTCCCTTCAAATCAAGAATGCATCTGTATGGGGAAACCAGTTCTGTCATCGATTGTCACTGATCATATTTCAGGCACAATATCTAGTAAAACACACTTAAATCAATTATTTTTTGTTTATCAAATTTAAAATCTTCTCTAAATATTAAATCAAATGGGAGGAATGCAATGCCACTATAGTCAAGTCCATGTTCTGTTGTTTTTCACACAACTCAACCTCTTTTTGCCATTTTTATTTCTCAAAATAAGAAGCTTTTGCCTCTTTGGCCAAAACAAAATTGATTTGTGATTGTATTGTTTATTGTTCAAGCTTTCTCAATTCAGAATTTTTTCCCATTAAAATGTGATTTCCATCCCCTTCATTAACCTCTGTTGTTCAGTTTGCATAATCTGAGCACTCCATTCTTCATTCCACTTCTGTTTATCCCATTCTAACAAGGCCTCATGATGAACCTCTTTCCCTAAAAAACATTTATTAGTCTTCATGAATGTCAGAATAAATACATAACCTACCAACCTTTTTGCCAATTAATCATGATTTGTGAGTAACTTGGAGACAACACATCATACAACTTCTTCCATGAGCCACTGGTGTTATTAAGATTCAAACTGGAACTATGTTTTCTATTTTGGGATGAACCATGAATCTTATCATGTATCTGAAGGCAAAATATCTCATATTTCATTACAATATATTGGTTTGTTAAAATAAATATCACCTCTGCCTCTTCCAAATTTTCATTCAAGTTATCTTTAGCAATATCCATATTCAGTTGAATAGTGATTTTTCCCTCCTCTCACCTTGAGCAAAATGGCTACACACGAAAGCAGATGTTGCATTTGTAAATTAGTTTGGACCTCTGATAGACACAGCTTGGACCCTTCCTGTGAGCTAGGTTTAACATAGGATTTAAATGTTTGTTAGTATTCCAAGTTATTTCAAGCAACTGGAATATTACAGAAGCCCAAGGATTTTCTTTGTTTATCAATGGGATAGACCAAGTATATGGTATATTATATAAAAATTGGTTCCATTTATATTTTAATATCAAAGTGAATACTCTCTATGCTGAAAAATTGAATCTGAAAATACTTTTTCAATTTAAATAACTCCATTTTTCATAAAGCCAAAAGAAGTAAAATGCAATTTATAAAATGAATAAATCTGTTATCTTTATTGATTGATGACCTATTATTAATTTTTAAAAAATTTATTTCTTATTTCCATCTCAAAATATTCCTTACATATATATATATCAGATGGTTTCAACGTAATCCTCTTCTCATCAAACTGATTTTTTGTATATGTTTATTTTAAAAATGGCTAAGCTTCTGGAAACTCAGAAGCAAGATGAGAAGGCTTTGCAAGCCCTTTCACTCAAACTATTTTTAAAAATTATAAAATCTGTCTATTTTTTCTTCTTTATTGATATGAATCTATGAGATTTAAGTTTTTTGACTTTTTTCATTATATTATTTTTTTGGTCCTCAAAAATTTGCATCTATTTTATTAAAAAAACCAATATTTCTCTTTTCAAAGAGAAAACACCTTAGTCTTGCTTTTTTTGTGAGTAGTATCTTTTAGTTTACAAGTGATTTATTGGGCTTTATGAATTACATCCCCTGAGACTGGAGGAAATGAAAACTTTCAAAGAAAATTACAGTACAGGGCATGTAATGGCTCCTACTTTAAATTTGTCGACAATCATCAACAAATTTACAGTAAAAGCTATTACAGGACTGGTGCTGTAACAAGCTTGACACTTGTAAATAATTTCACAGTAGCAGGCCTTTCAAAGCCTGCTACTGTAGTTTTGATTGAAAACTAAAAAAAAAACAAATTAAGGAAAATTAAAAATTTCAAAAAGAAAATAAATGAAAATTAAAAAAAGTAAAAAAAGCAAAAAACAAAAAGTGATAAAATCATCAAAATAACACACCAATCTAAAAAAAATCTAAAATCACTCAAAAAAGTAAAAAAATGGTTAAAATTGATTTAGCCCAGAAGAAAAAAAAGTTTTCCTATTTCTTTTATTCAAAAAATATGAAAAAAAATCTTGATTTAAATAATATCAACAAATGAACTGCACAATTTGAATTTTTTTCATCCTTCTTCTTTTGAGTTAGTTCTGTCATTTTATTCAAAATCTTTGCTAAAGAAAGTATTTTTAAGATATCTTTTGTGTTTTTCTTTGTTTCTAATTTCTCTTTCAAAGAACAAATTGATTATTATTTATGTTATAAAAAAACTTTTCAAAGACCAGTTGGAGCTTTCAAGTTCAATAGAATGCTGATCAAACAAATGAAAAAATCAGAATTATTTCCATCTTTTTAAAAATAAAGGGCCAGTTCACTTAATATCCAATAGCTATCTGCCAATATAGAATAGAATTACATCAAAAAAAATATAAAAAAGATTTATTTCCCTGTAGCCCTGTTAAAATATTGTCAATATTAACATTTATCAAAGTTTATTACTTTGTGAAGGTTCAAAAGGGTCTTCCTTTATTTTAAACAATATATATCTGCAAATTTTATCATATTTTCATTTATAAAAGCATACAATTTGTTATTCTTTTGAATAGTCAATTCATTTTTTTGTAAAAAAAAAATTAAATATGGGTTTGTAATTCTCTGAAAAGACACTGTGCACAAATTTTCATGATAAAAGAAATATTTAATTGGTAAATTACTGGATGAACTCTTGAAAATTAAGATTCAATACTTGAGACATGATTCAGGCCATTTTTTGATTCTTATTGGACAGGGCTCTGAAGTGATATATGTGCCACTAAGAGCTCACGTCCCCAAAGGGTCCAGCTTATTTCTGTGGCCTTGCTTTTTGAAATTTGAATTTAATAAATACTTTAACCATTTTGAAATGAATAAATACCAAAGAAAAACTCTAAATGTTCTCATATTATACTTTGAAAGCACTTGAGAGAGCTGTGTATATGATCTGCTTACCTCCAATTTATGAATATCTTATCATTCCTTTAGTTTCTATGAGTTTATTGACATAATTATGAAGTTAAAAATCTCACATGAGCTTCATAAACATACGTTTAGAAATAAATTTGTTAAAATATCCTATTGATACAAGTTCTTTTTTCTTAATATTTTATAGGGGTATTATTGTCTCAAAGGAACATAAATGAGTTGTCTCAGGTATTACTAAATATAAATATTTGAGTTACTTGCACTATGTGTTTAAACTATATATCAGTTTCAATTAATTGATAAAGAAAAGCGTACAAAGCCTCCCTGCTAATTTTGAGGAAATTTTAGCTTAGAGAAATTAGAAAAACTTGTTTCTAAACTACTCCTGATAATCCAAGTTTTAATTATATAGTATTTTTAAAGTAAGAAATATATTTCAAGATAGTTAAAGGTATAAACCCTTAAATTTCATATGAGATAATGAACTTTTTATTTCATGGGGAGCTCTCTATATATACTAATTATTGAAAATTGTTGAAAGATTAGCTGTGTTGAATTCAAAATCCAAAAAGGCTTGAGAATACAGTAATGATTATCAAAATAATTATTTAAGCATTTTTCTTAATAAAGTTCTTTGACATAATTAAATGATTCATTGCAAGAATGGCTGGCCATATTGGCACATGAAGATCAGATTTCCTCAAATTTTTAAAAAAACCTACATTCTCCTATCTTCATTCAACGTTTTTATACAGATACTACCCTCATCTCCTCAAAATAGAAACTCAAATTATCTTGGCTTTCAAATATTTGAGGAACACATCAGATCAATATAGTTATTTTAAAGCTCATAATTTCTCCACAGCAATATGCCAACCTGAGCTAAATTTTTATCAATAAATGAAAATTGAATTCTCCACAGAATTCCAGAATTTGAAATATTTTATTTTCATAAATATTTAAAGTTATATTATTAAGCCAATTTTTTAATATGAAGATAAGAATAGTTTTTAGTCTACACCATGTAATAGTATAATAAAAAATTCCTGAATCATAAAAACAAAACCAAATATTATGCGTTGAATATTTATTTCATCTATCTATAAGCTTAAGAGTCTCCTTCAATGCAGTTTTTGGGCTAAAATAGGGGTGGTATTATTTCAATATAAACTACATTTTGATTGGCCTCTCCTGAAAATGAATATTTACCCTAAGTATTGAAATCTTGTTTCAATTTTGATTAAACCATTGATCCTAAAAGAGAGAAAAAATAAGGCATATAATGCCTCACAAAATAAAGCTTTTTATTAAAGAAAAGTGTTAAATGGTATGCTATGTTTTTCATAATGTGTATATATTCAAACAGTCCCAAAATCCCAAAGAAATTCTAAGATTGATTACCAGCTTTTTTCCAACTTGAATGGTTCCAATTTCAAAATTATGTATTTTTCCCATGAGTGAGATTGACAGAAATTTCATATTGGAAGTGTGTTATATATGTGAAAATCTATAGGAAGATACCTAGAGGTTGAAATTGTTTCAAATAAAATGATAAAGTAATGGTTAATATCTGAACAAAGGGAAAATCAAAATAAATTTGTTCATCATGTATTGTTGGATTCTTGAGCTTTGAGAATCCTTCCCAAACACTGATATTGAGCCAAGTCAATTAATACTTTGTGGCTTGCATATGTGGCTTAAGTTTATTCCAAATCTTCTATTTAGAGATTTACTTTCTTTCCTATTTTCAACCTGAATCCAATATATCTCCAATGTCAAATTCCAAATGCAACACCTTCTGCCAGGTGTAGCCACTTTGCTCATGGCGTCTGTTATTGCAGAATCCTGAAATGAAACAAGACATTGGAATGTAGCACAAATCATGAAATATTGTATCATAAATTAATTCATGTTCCATTTTTTCTTCCTCTTCTTCATTTAAAATCAATACAACCTCCCAAGAATCATAATTTGCTAGTGGAGTCACATTTGGCTTATGTCCAAAGAGTGCATCCATTTCTGAAAAGATGGACACATAAATTTGAGCTTATCAGACATAGTATGCAGCCCTTTTTTCTCATCCTCTTCTGTTATTCCTGCTACAGTTATATTCTCAAACTTTTTTCTTATATGTATGCCATTGTTCACAAATGATATTTGCATGGAGATTAAACTGGTGTTGTGATTTTTTATTGACCTCATTTTCCATAAGCTGAAATCCATTATTTTTACTTGAGGGTGTCCTTCCCACCAATGTGGAGCCACTTATTCTAAAACATGAATCAAAGTTTGATTTATGTGTCAACCAATTGAGAATACATAAATCATGGGTCCAAGCTAAGTGATCTGAAGGATGGGGAAGGCCATATGAAATATTAGGAGTGTATTTATTTGGCTTCATTGGGTGACATGTCATTGCAAGGATGGTGATGGTAGGTGATAAATCAGTAATTAACCAATTTAAGAAAATAATGGATTGAATGGAATTTTAAATTGATTTGTTGCACCAGGGGTTGGGTGAAAAGTTTGTTTTAGAGAATGGAAGTGGTTAGGTTCAAATTAGACATTTAAATAGCAATAATTAAGGTTAGATTTAAATAAGTATAGGAACAAATGCCATATTTTCAAAAATACCTGGGGTACTGAGATAAAAAAAGCAGTTTTTGTGAGAACAAATCACTTCTTTTGAAAGGTTTGATTTGGGTCTCAAATCACACTCTTTTAATGTGGTATTTCTTAGGTTTTACACCCCCTAATATCAATCTAATAGATCAATACTGAATTAATTATTTAGAAATTTAACCAATTCAAAGAAATAACTGTCTTTTTTAGTATTCTTTTTGTCCCAATTTTCCCTATATTCAACTAAATACAGGGAAAGGGGTTTTATTAAATGCACTTACTAATGTTTTATATTAATTTACAATATTTTTAAAAAAAATTTCAAGTTGTGGTAAATGGAAATAAGAGATCTAACATAAATTATTTCAATTCTCATATTGATTTACCATTCTCTTGGATAAATTTTCATAATTTACTAAAGATCAGATTGAATTATGTAAGGTCAAAACTCTTTTTTTATATAAGAGAAAGCTTGAAAAAATCAAAATGAAGATGAAAGATATTTTAAAAAAATAAAAGTTTTATAAGTATGAAATTGAGCTTTATTTAAAGGAAATTATCCAAAATTATCAATGTTTTTCTTCTATAATTAATATTTAATATATAAATATATCTGATTCAATAAATACTCAACAAAAGAATATAAGTTTTTTCTTACTTTTTCTCAAAAATTGCAGAATAATATAGTTTTATGTTCTTTTTTATTTTATTTTTTTCATAAAAAAAAGGTTTCTTCAATTAACTCCATGCTTATAAATGAGCTTCAAAATACGTTAGTTAATGTTTTGAATATATTTTCTGTTTTCTTATTCAAAATTTCTTTTCAAAAAGAAAAACCTGGCTCAATGTTAAAGCAAAAATATCATAGTTTATAAAAATGATGATTTTTATTATTCAATTCTTTGGGAAATTTATATTTTGATAGCTAGTTAATTAAGCTTCTACATTTCTTAATTTTATCATAGTATTCTATGTGTACCTACTATTAAGATTTTCTCTTCCCTTTAGATCTTCAATTTGAAAACAGAAACTTATAGATACATATTGAATAACCAAGGCAAATTTATTAAGTAGTGTATGTTCTAATTTATGAATAAAAATAAATTTTCCAGCTGATAGAGTTATTTAAAAGTGTAACATTTTTCTATGAAAATCTTTATAATATTACTATTAATAAATAATACTATTACTGTCCTCAGTAGAAAATATAAAACAATTAATAATTATAAAAAAAGAAGAATTACTATTATTAAATAATTTAAGAATAATAAATTTCTTGATAATTAAAATGAATTATAATCATTCTACTATTCTTATAATCACTGAGAATCACAATTACAAGAAATATAAAAGCTCTCAATGAGATAATTATATGTTTGAAATAATAATAACTAGCCACTTTTAAGTAATAGAAATATTATTTATAAAAGAATTTACAACACACATGGTGCAAGAATAAATTTTAAAGAGGAACTATATATAAAAAACCAATACTAGATAAAATATTTAGAAATTCCAGGAAAAAACTTACTTATAATATTTATTTAATCCAATAAGTTAAACAGAAACACCTATATTATTAAATAATTTTTATAAAGTAGAAACACACCTAAAATAAAATATTTTTAAGGAATAAAATAAATTTTCTGATAAAATATGATTCAGGAATTTTCAGAGGAAATTTATGAATTTTGAAGAAATTTCAAGACAAAGGTTATATAAAATAAACCAGTTATTTGTGATTACAAAAATGTAATCTAAATTCCCTGATTTCAATTCTTCATTTTCAATCTATCAAAAATAAAATAACCAAAAAATTCTTGCATAATATAAGATTCCATTTTCAATAAAATATTACCAATTACAAAAAAACTAATTGATTTATTGTGATGATTATGATGGAAAAAGAGGTGATTGAAACACTTCTTTTATGCCCACAGAGCAGCTTGAATGATCAAAAGTGAGATCCCATGCTTAAAAGTAAGGTTCTTAGCATAGGTTTTCTTATTTTGAATCTTGTTTTAAATCTACCAGTGTAAGATGTGTCTATGGAACTCTTGATAATATTACTACTAATAAATAGTACTATGGCTTTTCTTATGAGATAAAATAAATACATTTATTGTAACCACAAATAAGTAATAAATTTCTGGATTATTTCTTTTACTTGCTATTCACTACTAGTGACTATAACAGTAATGAGTAATTGTCTACTAGAATCAATTACATGAAGTATTAATAATAAATCTTCTTATTAAAATAACATAAAATTATTTCAATTGGTAGTTATCTTTTTCAAGAATAATTATAATAAATTCTTGACAAAACTACAAAGATTAGGGGAAAAATTTCAATAATTTAACAAAACATTCACTCATACTTCAATAATACCTTGAAAAGAATTGGTAGAGTAATTTGATGGATTATTTGTGGATTTAGGAGATCAATAATTGGTTTATAGCAGTAATTCAACAATTAATAGTTAAATAACATTGAAAATATTATATTCATCTTCTTTCATGTCTTTCTTATTGATTTATCAAGATAAAAATATTTCAAGAAAAGATTTCAACTGTTACTTACTTTGTTGGTACTAATGATGAAGCTGAATGATTGGCTGATTTGGAAAAAACAAAAGAGTAGGCCTCTTTTAAGTGATAACAATCTTACAGAGTTTTTCCATTGAGCAAACTTAAAATCCAATTAGTGAAGAACCATATATCCTCCTTCAATTATTAACTATATCACCTGTTGTCATGTAATATTATCACAATTACTTAGTTAAGTCATTTTATGTGACTACCAAGCCATTTATGGTTTGGAAATAAAGTAGCAAGAGCTTTAAATATTATTTTATTTGAAAAAAAAAATTCAAATTTCTTAATTTTATTGGAAATTTAATCTCAGCTTTTATTTTTTGTGAATTTTTGGATATTCAGTGTTTCACATGAAATAATCAAAAATGGACTTTAATTAAGATTTTTAACTTTAATTCCAAGTCATAATTCTTTCTGGTTTTTATATTTATCATCCCTTTCTCCATTGGTACTAGAGGCTTCAGAAGGAATAATTAAAAAAATTATTTTTAATGAATTTTTGAGGTTCTTACCTTATTTCTACATAGAATAACAAATAGAATAGTGACAGCTGGTTTTCATCAGGTAAATTCATGTTTACTATTACCAAAAGGGCTTTAGTTTCCATTTTTGGGCTTATACATGGAAAATCAATAATAATCTACATGGTTCCAGGAGTCAGTGTAGCTCATTACCTCCTTGTCATGTCAAAATAGCAACTTATTTTCTATTTTCTCATGATTTAATGGGATTTCAACTTGGTAACCATATTCCCAAAAGTTCCTAGTATACCGATTGATCCAAGATCAACTACTGATCCAAGTTGTAAATCTATTCACACCTCAGGGGTCCCAAAAGCTGGGTACCCTGGCTCTCTTTGATGTCTTTTGTCCCCCTTAGCTATTTTCATCTCAAAAGTAGTAATTCAGGCTTCAAGACTGATATCTACTATTGGTGTAAGAAAGCTGTATGTAATAATACGGTATTTTCAAGTGCCACAAACATGCATGAAACTATACTTAGTGTATATGTAACATGGGATTTTTCACATTTCCATTATTTTGGTTTGAAATCAAGAAAAACAAAAATTTCACAATTATTTGATGTTATCATGATGATGTGGTGTTGAAGTACTTTCCATATTGCGACCTAATAGAGTTAACTTGAGCTTAATCACCTTATGAATTTATCTAGGTGAAGTTTTGTGTAAAATCCAAATCTGGCCTTGAATCCATGGACTTACTTACACACAAAAAAGCTATTCATATTCTCTCAAATAAAGAATTATGATTTTTAATATATTCATTACTTAACAGTTAGGCATATTTCAGAATTTCTTTTCATATTAATTGTGGCCTATTTGGGTATGTAAAATATAAAACTGTACTACAATTTTATTAGGGAGTTTGAAATTTAAAAGCTGAAAAGTGGGGCTCATGTCTACTTTCCAACCTCCTTATATTACTCAGATCACATAATTAAGGAAAATTTATAGGAATACTCAGGTTTTTGGCCTTCTTTCATGCCTAAATCTTCTCAAACATTTATCTGAGTCAGGTATTTCTTATTCTGCCATCCATTCATCTTCATGTACTGGGTTTCTATATCTGACAGGATATTCTCTTTGATTTTTATTCTTAAGTCTCTTTTCTTTAATGAATTTCTTTATCTATATAGCTTCATTATGTTCCACTTCTGGTACAGCTGAAAGAGTGGGGCTTCTTAAAGGAAATAATTATTTATCAGATCGCTGAGAAGGCTTCATCAGGCTTACTGGAAAAGTGTTGTGTTTGTTCTCTAATTCACCACTCAATTCCACTTAAATTTCATTGGTTCCATGTAAGTAAGAAATAAGAAAATGTCCTACATGAGAATATTGAACCTTTCTTTGTCCTTTAATATTGTTGAAATTTAAAGTTTAAACTAGAAATACATTCCCTACTTTGAAGTCTTTTACTTTACAACTCTTGTCCCATTTCTGTTTTTCATATTCAAAAGCATAATCCATGCTTTTTCTTGAATGATGTTTCAATTAATAAAAAATTTACTTGAATCTTGAAGCTGTAGGATTAATTCATTTCAAGTCTTTCCTCAATAGATATGCTGGTAGTCTTGAATTCCATTCTTTGGAAACATAGTATTTTGACTTGTGGAAGAATGAACGGATGTGTTATATTCCAATTCCAGTGCAGGTATTAAAGTACACCAGTAATTGGTCAATCCATCTGAATCTTTTAATTCTAAATTATAGGCACATAATTTCTGTATCATTTCTTCTAAATCTTGAATCATTCTCTTTTCTAGCCCATTTGTGAGCCTGTGAGGTATGTATGACATACCCATAAGGCCACAAATAATGTTTCTTACAGCTTATTTAGTCTTAAACAGAATCATCAAGTGAGTTTCAAATAAAAAATAACAAAAAATTGGTATAAATTTATTTCTGATAAACAAAGTTATAATTATTATTCTATTTCTTAATTATACACCAAAAGTAACCTAGGGGAGACCCATGGGGTATTATACCCAAAAATGGCCATTTATTATGTTATTAGAAGATTCAAGAATCTCACAGTACAATTTCACCATTAAAGAATTTTTTAAAATTGTTAAATTTAAGCTTAAATAAGCTTAAATTGAAAGCTGTATAAGGTTTATGTCACCTTAACAGAAATTTAGTTAAACTTTATGTGTGGTGTATATTTACTGAAATGGCTAAGGATCTTCTATACTGGCTGTAAATCCTGTGTGATCTTAATTAAAATTTGTTTAAAGCCATTGTATGTCTTTACATAAATAAAAGTGGAAAAGTCTCAAAATAAGGTGGGACAAAGGAAAAAGGCCAAAAAGGCAGGGTATCGCACTTTTGGGATCTGCAAGGACTCAATTAAGGTTTTCCACCTTTATTGGGGGATTTTCAACCTTATTCAAGCTTTAAGAATAGACTTTGATTGTACATTGAAGTTTAACCTGGTTTGTCCACAATTTGGACAAGAATCACAAGCTTCAAAAGGGTAAATCCCCATATGCAGGCTTGTAATCAAGGTTTTAAGAACTATCAAAGCTTAAATAATCTTAAAATTTGAAGTTATAAGTGTTAAAACCTTCTCAAAAGTTGATGTTTGGTGTGTATTGCTATTTTATGTGAAAAAATAACAATAACTTCAAAAGTTCATTCAAAAACCAATTCCTAATGAATTTTCTTGAGGGTGTCACACAGATTACAATTTAATGCTATCTGTGTATTCATTAAATTTTAAGTATCTTTTTTAAACAGGATCAATTGTTAATGAGCCTTGAAATTGACTTTTTTAATTATTCTTAAATAAAATTAAGATTTCTTTAAAATTTAATTAAAAGTCCAGTTTCAGAGATTTTCACTTGAAAAATTATTTTTAAGTTGTTCATGTGATGAAATTCAATATAAATAACCTTCTTTATAGTTAATCTTAAAATAAGTAACCCAAAAGAGTAGTAAAGCTACTTGTAGTTAAGTAAAACACTGGCAACTTTAAAATGGAATGAAAAATAAGTTATCTTAAGTTAAGAGCCTTATTTTAAGGATGGTTTTTCAGTTTTAACCTGAGAATGTTTTATATATCCATTTTGAATAATGATAGTTTCCCTGGAAGCATGAAAGGAGACTTTAGATCACTGTTTTTGTCCATCATTATCATCATTAAATAATCTGATTTGATATTTCAAACAGGGAATATTTTATTCAATATGAAATCTTATATTATTAAGGTAATTCTCAAGTTATCTTACTCTTTATAAATTATAAATGAAGAATTGAAACCATGGAATTTATATTATATCTCTGTAATAACCAATAATATATTTTATTATATAAAATTGTTCTCTTAAAATATCTTTTAAATCCACAAACTTGCTCTAAAAAGTCTTAATCTTATTTTATCATAAAAACGCTGTTTTATTCCTTGAAAATATTTTCTTTTGGCATGTTTTGAGCTTATAAGAAATATTTAATACTATAACGGTTTCTTTTTGACTTATTATATTAAATAAATATTACAAGTAAGCTTTCTCTGAATTTATATATCTTTTTTTATATATAGCTTTTCTATGAAATTTATTTCTTCACAGTGTGTGTGCTATTTCTTTCAAGAATAATATCTATATTGCTTATAAGTGGATAAATATTATTATTTTCCACATATAATAGTCTCATTAAGAGCTTTTATATTTCTTATTATTATAGATTTCAGTGACTATAATAATAATAGAGTAATTATAATTTCTTATAATTATTAAGATTTTTTGATTATTAAATTATTTGATAATAATTGATTCTTTTTTCTATATAATTAGAATATTTAATTCTATTATATTTTCTACTGAGGACAGTCATAGTACTCTTGATATTTGTTCCTATTATCAATATTTTCATATACAAACCTTACACCCTGTGTTTGAGGGTGGTATGATGTAAAAAATGATAAATTTGTCTCAAAACGTCTATGAATATTGGTCCAAACTGCAGATGTGAACGTGGGGTCTCTGTAGCCTATGATATTATTAAATATGCCTGTATGATAAATAACTCTATTCCATAGGAGGAGACCTATATCCATAGCAGTGTCATCTTTATGAAATGTTAAGAATATGGGAGTCTTGATATATCTGTCTCAAATAACCAAGAAATAATTATAGCTCTTGTCACCACTTGGAGGTAGTTCTGTGACCCAATCCATGTTAACAACTTATAAATGGTATTTTGGTTCTTGAATATGAATCACAAGTCCAAATTTCTTTCCTTTTCTCCTGTTTTCTTTTTGGACTCTGTAACAAGTATGGCAATATTCAATGGTTTGTTTTCTCCAAGATTGCCACCATGCATAGTTCTTGACTTTTTAAATCTACCTGTCCTCAACTAGCTGTCCATAATAGGTGCTATCATGATACTCATGGAGAATATTATTGATAAGAAAACTACTGCATAATGTTTTTACACAAGAATGTTTAGCTCTGTGATAGATTATGCCATAAAAAAACTAAGATCTTCCTCAAGAATAGGAAGTCTTCCATATTCTATCCAATAAATCAATCAAAGCTGTGTCTTTACATTCTTTATCCAGTAAGGATGCTAAGATATGAAAATTCTTGCCTTAATTATATGACTCTCTGAATTCTTCAAATAATTCAGTCTCAATTTCAGTTATTTTAATTCCTTCAATTAGTATCCGTGTTTATGCTTCTAGAGGTACATAATATGGGTTATCAGGTGTATTTTATAGTTTCCACCTGCTAAGTCCATCAGAATTATTATGTATATTTCCTTCTTTCTGAGCTATTATCATATTTCCTCTATATTATTGAATGTCTATTTGCCATGCCAACATGTTTCTGTTGGTTTTTTGTTTTCAGGAATGATTTTGCTGAATTATAGTCAGCTATCAATTCAAAACCACTTCCATAAAGATAACACTGTAATTTCTAAGGTTCCCATACCAAAAATAAGAATTCCACCTGGATTTATACTATATATGGCTTCTTTTTGTTTGATTTTTCTTGATATAAAACAAAATGGTCCTTCTGCTGGTTTTTAATAAATAATTTTGACTTGGTGTAGGGCTTTGCCTAATCCCTTTCCACATAAATCAATGTACAACTTGAAGGGTATATTCCAGTTAGGAATTAGGAGTGAAGGTGCTTCTGTAAGGGCTTTCCTTATCTTCCAATATGCTCTAATTTATTCTTGGGTCATATCAAATACTGTCTGTTGATCACAGATTCTGTAGAGTTACTTTGCTGGAATTTCAAAATCTTCAAGTTGCTGCCTCCAACAACTAGAAAATACAAGAAAAGATATCATTTCTTTCTTATTCTGGGGTATTGGCTCAATTAAAACTGACTTTAATTTATTCTTGTCAATGCCCAAAATTCATCCTGAAACAATATGTCCAAGTTCTTTGAGTTATTCAAAACCAAAATTGCATTTCTTGAGTGAAATTTTCATATTCACTTCTGCATCTTTTTTTAGTGATCTCAAATGTCTTTCAAGACTTAAATACCATGAGTCTGAACATATGATTATTTCATCAATGTAAATAATGAGCCATCCTTCAGATAATTCTACTTGAAAGATGGTATGAATCATTCTTTGATAATAAGATGGAGCATTTTTAATACCAAAGGTCACTTTCAGATACTCATAAATACCACATTGAGTGATAATTCCAAGTAATTGCTTGGTATTTGGCATTGAAAAATTTTAATTAAAGCCTTTCAATGAATACTTTGAGGCTATATACTTGGCTTTGTAAACTTTTGTCAAGGTTTCTTGGATTCTAGGAATTGGGTACCTATCTGGAGCTTTGTGGATATTTAATGGCCTAAAATATCCAACCATCCTTGATTTTTTATTATCATAAGCAATAATTACAGGAGTTTTAACTTCAACTTCCTCATTATGGCCTATCTTTCTTAGTATGCCAAGCTGTGTTAACTCTTGGATATTTTTTTGCAAAGCTTCCCTTTCTCTGAGGCTTTTTTGATAAGCTGTCCTTTTGAGAACTGGAGGGTATGGTCTTTCAATATTCAGAGTAATATCTACTTCATGCCCTCTAATTTCACCTAAAGTTTCATTGTCTGAAGAAAATGAATTCTCTAGGTGTATAGCACATTTATAGGCTCTTGCTTCATTTTTTGTGATAATTCTAGATTAATTTGCTCTTCACTAAGTTTATTTGACACAAATTCTTCTTTATGCTTATCTTTACTTGAAGATGACACTAATATTTGTTTTTGGAATATTGGAGAAAGCAAATTTCTGTCTCTTTTATCTCCAATCTTAAAATATCTATCTTCATGGTTATTTATGTCAATACCATAAATGTGTAAGTAGTCATTTCCAAGAATGATATGTTAAGAAGTACATTTTTTCATTACTAACATCTCTTTTTTCATATGCATACTTCCTTTTGGGTGTGGGAATATTAAGTTAGTGTCTAATATTCCCAAAGGGTGCATATTATTACTGGTACTACTGAATTGTAAACCTTCTATTGGTAATAGATGGTTTATCCATTGTGGAAGTATGTCTTGAAGATAGTCTTTCCCTATACAAGTGAAAAATGCTCCTGTTTCTGGATTTACTTTGGCTTCTACATCATTCACCAAAAATGATGTAATACAGGATTCTCCAGAAGTATCCCCTTTTGCCTCTAGCAGGTTTGGTTCTACATATTCTGGAATCTTGGATAATAATAAATTTGTAGCAGTCCTCACTATATTGTGGTAAGTGAGTATGGACTTCAGTAACTTCAAAAAGTGCCATAATATTCTCAATATGACAGTCCTCCACTGGTTTCTCACTAGAGATTTCAGGATCCAGATCACAGTCTTGCTTCTCTTCAGTACACTGAACTTCTTCAATTACTTGAGATTTATTTATCTTTTTCTTCTTGGTTCAAGTGTTAGCAACATGTGAGCTTCTCCCACATTTATGAAACTTAAAGAAAGGTCTTTCAGGTCTTCTATCTTCTCTATAGGTCTTTGTCATAATCCTGGACTCAAAAGGGCTTCTAGTCTTGGTTTTACCAATTCTTGTGCTAGTAATGATATCTTCCATTGCATTAATATAGTCTTTTTTTATACAGGGTTCTAAAAATCTGAATTTAACAGAATTTTCTAATTCACCTCCAGATTTCCTTAATATTTTCATATTAATCATTGATTCAGAAATATCTGAGTGTAAAGCAGATATTCTGTCTTTCTTTTTGAAAAACAAAGTAAGTGGATTGTCATTCTCTGAATAAAAAAGCAACTTTCAAAAGCATTTTCCATTTTAAATATGCAGGAATTGTTGGCCCACTTTGTGACTATCTTGGAGTTGTGCCAAAGCCAATTCTGTCTGCCATTTTTCTCCTCATCTTTTAATAACATTTCTTTGAAGCTCTGGTAAACAAATGATTTAACTTCTAAACTATAATTTCATCATGTATGTGAAATTCCTCTTACAAAATATCAATTTTTCTCATTAATTAGATATATTTATATTTTCCTTAACCATAGAATGTTGGCCATTCCTCCAGTTTGGGAATATCTCTTTCAGTAATTGTATTTTCTGCTGGAAAGGGGGTAAAAATTTCTTTTAAAGAGATTTTCCCTTCAATAAAACCTGTGGATTGTCATGGCATATGTGAGCCAGGCTCATAGCTCCTATTAATTTGATTCACTTTTGCAACTATCTCTACCACTAGATTTTGTCTTTAATTATAACTCCTCTATAAATGTGTGGAAAAAAAGGTTTGTTATGAACTATATCCAAAACATGGTCATGTGAGTTTGTGAGTTTCTCATTAATATTATTAATGGAAAGATTATACAATTCATCATTCTGCACCTCACATTTACTCTCAATTCTTTCACATTTATTCTAAATCAACTCAATTCTTTCATTTGTCACTTTACACATTTCAGTGAAAATTCTGTCATTATTTCTTAAGTCATGGACATTTTATGTTAATTTCTTTAATTATTTGTCAATATTATTAAATTTTAAATCAATAAAATATTTAATATGTCAAATTTCAACTATCATTTACATTTAAAGGTCCTTTCTATCCCTTCTTGTTTCTTTTCTGTGAGCTTCAGAAGAGTTCTTCCCATATTTAACACACTGTCTAGAGCTGAAGGCTTCAATTCAGGAATCATGTACCCTTGTGGATAAGGTCTGTGCTAATTGGATTTTCCTTGATTGCTCATGGAAAATTTCTGGTTTCTCTGAGGTCCTTTGGGCTTTCTTTGGAGGAGTTCTGGAGCTGCTTGACACTACTAGTCCTTCTTTTTCCAAATCTGGGGTCATTGCCAGCTCCTTCTTTTGGTCTACAGAAAAAATACTTTGCTTTTTTAAGTAACTCTTTATATTTTGACCTTGTCCTTGGAAGAAAATGAGCTCCAACCTCCTAAGAGCTCTATGGTGTTCTCCTTACCCGGAAAGCTCTTTATATGTAAGTAGGAGTTCATAGCCCCCTGCCAAAGGCTTGTTCATATTTCCCACTCCTCTTTCTTGGATTATCTGTGCCATTTTTTGTACTGGGACCAATATATTTCTATGGCTTTCACTTGGACGTGGTTCAACCCTGAAGAAATTACCTTGAATCAGTTCATGCTCAGATTTTATGTCAAAGATTTCTGGTAAAGACCTTGGGGAATGGGGGAAACTCTGGCATCCTCCAAATGTGCCTTTCTTTAAGAAATATTTCCAGGTCTGGATCTTGTCTTTCCTCTTTCTTTTCCAGATCCATCTGGTGGGATTGAATAGTTGCTTCCATTTCTGTTATGCATCATTTTTATTTCAGTTCCAGAAAAAATTAATAATAAAGACAAATAACACAAACTCTTTAGTGGTTTCTTGGATAACTCTTCTTTTAATAAAGTACCTCTTTTGGAAATTTTCACTTAAATACTCTCTTCAGATTATGCCTCTAAATATTTTGGACTGGTGATATATCTCTTAATGAGCTTATTTCCAGCTACAATATACTTGATTAAGGATTCTAGAAAAATCTTTAAGTAAAACAAAACTTTTAATTTATTTTCTAAGAATTTATAAAAGGTTTATTTATTACTTATATCAAAAAAATTGAAATCTAGTATTTTCAAGTAAGAATGAGCTCAAAGTAATTCAAAGAAGAATCTTATAATTTTTTAGATTTGAAAAAGACATATTTCAAAGAGTATAAAATTGATCCGAATTCCTCAATGACAAATATTTTTCAAACAATTTCAAAAATAATTACAATCTTACTTCAGAATGAAATTAATATATTTTAAAGCTTAACAATATATTAATTAAGGGTTCAAGGTTGAAAAAACATGACTGGCCCCCCAAATGTAAGATTTTTCTATGAAACTCTTGACAATATTACTATCAACCAAAAGTACTATGACTGTTATTATTAGATATAATAAATTAATTTATTATAACAACAAATGAATAATTAATTTCTTAATTATTCTATTTACTTTCTATACACTACTATTCATTATAACAGTAAGCATTAATTTTCAACTAGAATAAATTACAAGAGGTATTGATAATAAGACTTCTTATCAAAATAATATAAATTATTTTAATTGCTAATTCTATTTTTCAAGAGTAATTGTAATAAATTTTTGAAGAAACTAAAAAAATTAAAGAAAACTCTTCAAAAATTTAACAAAAAACTCACTAATACTCCAATAATACCTTGAAAAGAATTGGTAGTGATTTTATGGATCATTTGTGGCTTTAAGAAATCAATAATTATTTAATAGCAGTAATAGAGCAATTAATATCTATTTACAAGTTGAAGTATTATATTTCTTGGAATTCATGGTTTTTTTATTGATTTTTGGATATAAAAATGCTTCAATGAAAGATTTCAACTAATACTTACTTTGTTGGTATTAATGATAAAGCTCAATTATTGGATAGTTTAGAAAAAACAGAAAGATTGGGCCTCTTTTAACTCAAAAAAATCTCACAGAGGCATTCCATGGCACAAAAATAAAATGAAATTAGTTAGGAACAATTTCCCTTTGTTTTATTATGGATTACATCACTTTTTGTCACATAATATTATCATAATTACTTAATTAAGTGATTTTATATGAGTACAAACCCATTTATGGTTAAGAAATAAAAGGGTGACAACTGTAAATATCTATATATTTAAAAATAAGAATTCTTTTTCAAATTTATCAATATTATTGGAAATTACATCACAAAGTGTATTTTCTGTGAATTTTTGAAGATGCAGTGTTTCACATGAAATCATCAAAAATGGACTGTAAGCAAGCCTTTTAATCTTAATTATGAATTAATACTTTTTTCTTTATATTGATTTTCCCTCTCTTACTTTTTCTTTAAGGTTTCACAAATATTTATTCATAATTGTATTTTTAATGCAATTTTGAAATTTTTACCCTATTTCTATGTAGAAAAGCAAATAGGACAGTAATAGCTGGTTTCCATGAGGTTAATTCATGGATGCTAGTCCAAAAATTGTTTTAATTACTCTTTTAGGGCTTATCAATGAAAAATACTTAATAATGGACATGTTCACAGGAGTCAGAGCTGCTCATTACCTCCTTGTCATGTCAAAATGACAGCTTATTTGCTATTTTATCAATGGTATTTTAGCTTGGTAACCAGGTTTCAAAAAGTTCCTAGTGGACCCATTGAGCCAAGATCAACAATTAATCCAAGGTTTAGAGCTATTCACCCCTCAGAGGTCCCAAAGGTTGGGTACCCTAGCTCTTGTTGATGTCTTTTGTCCCCCTTAGCTATTTTCATGTCAAAAATAGTATTTCAGGCTTCAAGACTGATATCCACTATGGGTGTAAGAAAGCTGTATATAATAATAGAGTACTTTTAAGCTCCAAAAAATTCATGAAACTATAATTAGTCTATATGTAACATGGGATCTCTCAAATTTCCATTGTTTTGGTGTAAAATTGAGAAAAACAAAAGTTTTCACAATTCTTTTATGTGGTATTGATGATGCTGTGTTAAATTACACCTTATAGAGTTAATTTAAGCTTATTCACCTTATGGAGCTACCCTAGGTGAATATTTTTCTAGAATCCATATTTGGCTGTAAATCCATGTATTTACTTACCCACAAACGATTTTTTCATATTTTCTAAAATAAAAACAATTAATTTTGAATATATGAATGAATTATGAGCTGTTCATAGTTCAGAATCTATTTTAATATTGATTGTGGGCCATTTGGGTATGTAAAATATACCTCAAGGCTCACAACCAGTGTCATTCTTAACTCCAAGCAGCTTTAATACTCAGTTATTAGTATTTATTATAAATTTATTCTTTAAAACTTAATATAAATTTCAAACCAAAAATCTCTCAAATAAGATTTTTAATTAATTTTATTATAAATCTTAATTTTCTTTAACAATAATTAAAAGAGGTATTTTCAGATCTAAATACTAAATAATCACAACTATAAAAGAGACTTGAAATTTTACTTATACACAGATAACATTTAATTGTAATATGGGTGAAAGCTTCAAGCAATTAAATCATGAAATGAATTTTATCTTAATTTTTAAATTATTCACTTTTCCACATGAAAATAACAATATACACTAAGTCTTAACATTTGATAAGGTTTTCAAGATTCTAACTTTAATTTTAAGCTTATGAAATCTTTGAAAGTTCTTAAAACCTTGATCACAAGCCTTCATATAGGGATTTATCCTGTGAAAGCTTTTAATTCCTGCCCAAATTGGGGATAAACCTCTTCAAACTTTCATTTTCAATTAATTTCTAATCTTAAGGCTTTAATGTGGTTAGATATTCTTCAATAAACAAGGATAACCTTATTTAGATTCTTGCATATCCCAAAAGCTGGGTACCCTGACACTTTTTTCCGTTTTTCCCTTTGTCCCACCTTTTGCATGGATTTTGCCAAGTTATCTATTTAAAGCCATACAATGTCTTTAATAAAGTTTCAATCTATCTCAGGCATCATTTACAGCCTTTATGGGAAATTGCTAGCCAATTCAGTAACTATACACAACACCTCAATTTTAACATAATTTTTGTAATTTTAAATAAACCTTTTGCAACTTCAAAATCAAGGTTAAGCTTAACAAGTTGAAAATTTTATCAAGATTTTTTGAATTGTGTAATTTTACTGTGAGATTCTTAAATCCTCCAATAACAGTCAAAATAGCCACTTTTTGGTATAACACCCTATGGATCTACCCTAGGTTATTTTTTGTGTAGAATCAAAAAATAACATAATAATCAGAAATTTTTTTATAAAAAAGAAAATATATAGTAAATTTTGATCATTATTCTTTATAAAACCACTTCAAAATTCAATTTTCAAATGAACCAAATGTATAAAATACTATTTTTCGCCTTATGGGTATGTCATACATACCTCACAGCCTCACATTCCCTACCACCAATGACAATTGTATTATAATTTCTCATTTAATAGTATAACCCTAACACAAGTTCATGATTAAAATAGGTGGAATAATAATTAACAATATTTTCATGAAATTCAAGTTATTTCTGGTATTATTGGTGCTATTGATTTTACACATCTTCCTATTATTACACTATCCAAAGGTAAATTTAATGTTTATGTTGATATAAAAGGGTATCACTAAGTTTTATTTTAGCTTGTAGCTTATGGCTGTGAGAAATCTTTCAATTTTAGTGTGTTTGATTTTATCATATGAGCCTCAAATATCTGGTTTCATTTGATTTAGGTGTATAGCTCCTTTCAGGATCCCTATATGAAAGCTGTGTTTTTTGCATATCACTGACATACTGAAATTTATTTTATCAATGTGCCAAGATTCCCAATGATCCATGACTCAATTGGTGGACTTAGATATCCTGGTAATTGAAGAAAAAATATTAAGTAAAATACAAATTTATACCTCCTTCAACAAGTTAATTTCACTCAGATATTGGGTACAATCATTGTTGACATATTCATACTACTGATTGGTGGTGGAACACACTTTTGGATGACTCAAAAATTTCTTCTGAATGATCTTGGGACCAAAATTTTATAAACCTAATTTTTCACATCAAGTATCTGTATCATTAATGGTATTACAGAACATGCTGAAAAAAATGAATTGAGCTTTGAAGAAAAATAACATTGGCTCAAAGGTTTTGATTAAATATGCATTTGTTGAAAATAATACAAAATACAAATATTCATAGGACTGAATCTAATTTGAATAGTCAACTTAGCTATAACTCTTTGTAAACAATTATATTTATACATTTCTTGCACAAAAAAAGAGTAAAATTTAAATTTTGACACAACCATCAATTTCCCTGATTAGTATGAGATAAAATTTCAATAATAGTCACCTGATGAAATCATAAAAGCTTCATGAGAATGAGGGATTCAAAAAAGTAATGTTTGATGTATATTCTCAAAAAATTGTGTATTTTTGACAAAATTGGAAAATGTACTTGTAAGTGCCTATGATACATATAAGATTAAAAATTCAGACAGCATTGCTAAATTTAGTTGGGCTTGGATATTTACATGAGAAAATGTATTTATTATCATTGAAACTATATTGAAGACATGATTAATATAAATGCTTTTATGTCAATGATTTCTTTCAATTATTCTAAGATAATTCTGCCTATATTTCACCTTATCAAAAGCTTCCTAATGTTGGTTTAGTAAACGTACTCTGTTTAGTCAATTCTTTACTTAAAATTTAACCCATGAAGATAGCTTATATCATGGAAAAAGGATTTTCTGAGGCTATAGCACCTAGGTAGTACTCCATGAAAGGCATCACATGAGACTGTACATTGAAAAATTCATTAAAAAAGTCCATATTAGTAATGGAATATCCAGAAAACAATGCCAATGAAATGGGATTTAGATTGAGGAGACCATAATATTTATATAAATTAGGCATTTTAAAGAAAGCTAATGTTTCCATCCCTTGAGGAAAGATCAAGAAACTCAACATCTACCTTATAATTGGAATTACTTCTCAATGTCCCCTTCTGAAGAAGATATCACCAGGAAATTTTCTAGGGGTATGATTTGATTTTTCAGATTAAAATTGTAAATAATCTTCTTGTCCAAATTAGTATTCTATATCATGCAAATAGTAAAGATCTTTATTCAATAACAGAATATTTCCTCAAGAATTACTAGGAATAAACACAGAATCCTTATCACCAATCTAGAATAGCTATGATTAACAAATTCCATCATTAAATTGAATTCATGAAATCATTGACGAATATATATATATATTTTTTTGAACTGACTCATGGGATTAATTCTTCTTTCCTTTTGAGTATGTTCTACTGATAAAATAAGGAAAGCCCAAAAAATAAAAAAAATAAAAAAAAATAAATAATAAATAAAGAAAAAATAAAGAAAAAATAAAGAAAAAATAAAGAAAAAATAAAGAAAAAATAAAGAAAAAATAAAGAAAAAATAAATAAAAAATAAGTAAAAAATAAATAAAAAATAAATAAAATAAACAAAAATAAACAAAAAATAAACAAAAAATAAACAAAAAATAAACAAAAAATAAACAAAAATAAAGAAAAGAATGAAAAAAGGAAAAAAATATTTGAAATAAACTTATCAAGAAAGATCAAACTGGAAACATCAAAGTAATGAGTTAAAACTTTTATCAATTAAATTTTAATTGTTAGAATTACCTTTCTCTTTAATTTGAACACACTTAAATTAAAGTTTCCACAATCTTAATTCAACCAAAAAAACAAAAAAATCAAGGGTATTTTATTTATATTTTTTAATTTTTTCTCAATAATGTTTTTTTAGATTTTTATTGTGAAATTTTATTCTAATTCCTAAAATAACTTAAAACTAATAATAATTAAATTAATCTATCTTATATATATATATTTTTCAAATTGATTTATTTTTTCTTTAATTTTTAATTTTTTTTTTTAATTATAATTAATTGGAATTTATATTATATAATTAATAATCAACAAAAAAAAAATTATTTATGAATTGATAAAAAAAAAAAAAATTATTAAATTATTATTAAATCATTTTTTAAGATGATTTTATATATTAAATAAAACACTTCAAAGAAAAATACAAAAAAAAAAAAAAATTAATTTAATTTAATTTGGGTGTTGGTAAACACACGTAAGCTTTTAGTAAAAACATGTAAGCCCTTACATGTTTTTACCAATTTATGGTAAAAACACGTAAGTGACCTTGATTTTCAAAAAAAATTCCTCAGGCTCAGTTTTGAGAATTTTTTTAATTTTTTTTTGCCATATTTTTCCCGACTTGGCATGTCAATAAGCACAAATTTTTTCAAAATTTTCTTTTTTGCCAAATTTCACCAATTTGGCCAATATGCCAAAATGGCATATCTTTTTCAAAAATTCATTTAAAATCTTCCCACTTATGAATTTCCTTAATTTCTTTTTAAAAAGGAAGGGTTCAATGTGAAGAATAAAGCACCAGAATACCATAATTTTGGAATTTTTTTTGGGTGGGACAAGTGAAGGCGCAAAAAGGGTTTTTTTTTCAAATGTTTTTTCCCGTCATTGTAATATGCCTATTTTTAAGAAGTGAATTTAATAACTTCCCACTTATGAATTTCCTTCATTTTTTTTTAAATTAAAAAGTTCAATCTGGACAATAAAGAACCAGAAGCTCATGAATTGGGAAAATTTTTTGGGTGGGACAACAAGTGAAGGCGCAATGAGTGTTTTTTTTTAACTGTTTTTTCTCTTGTGTGTAATATGACTATTTTCAAGTACAAAAGTTCCACATGTTTGATATAAAATGAGACTGAGGTGGGATTTAAGCAATAAATATGACTGAGGAGGGGGATAATTGGCATAAATTGTATATACAAAAATCATTCAATCAGAATCAACCTCCAAAATAGTGGGTTTTTTCTGAGAGGGGGGAGGAAGATTGGACAAATACAACATTCTGTGTTTCTTAAATTTATCAGCCCACCCCAGGGCTTGTTTTTGGGCATGAATCTCCCAGTTCACAGTAATGGGGGGGGACTGGATAAACTTTAGAAATGATGATGTTCAAAGGAACAAAATGAGCACAACTATTCAAGAAGCAGATGAAAATGGGGGGATTATCATTTGGAGGACAGAAATAAGGGAAAAAAGAAAAAGATTGGGCTGTGGAATAAAAGAAAACTGGTCTTTTATACTTATTTGCAATTGGATCCCCCATATCAGGCATGGACATCCACTTGCTTTTTGGAGCCTGGCCAACATCTTCATACCATTCAATTCTTTACAAATAAGAAGATACTGAGGGAATTAAGGTGTTCATGGCTTCATAAAGGTATTGATTTTGGTTAATTTCTTCAGCCAAGTCACCTCTGACATCAGCCCATTGATCTTGAGTCTTGTAAATGAAGTGGGATACTGTTCTGTAGCCACAGTTTCCATCACCCTGGACATTGATGGCCTTGAAGGTGTATTTCAATATAAACTTGGGAAAGTCTTCTGAGCCAGTTATCTGATAAAATAAGTTCAAAAAATGAATAAATATCAAAATAAACAACATAAAATTACATTAAAAAGAATCAGAAACTCACAAACAGCTTGGAGCATTCATCACTTGTATGATAATTGCTTTGACAATGCTCACAGGTCAAGTCAATTGCATCATAGATATTCAAACTGGTGGCAGGCTTGTGTAGTTTTCTTTGTGATGTTTTGCTTCCAATTTCCAATCTTCTGGACCTTCTAAGGGTTACTTCTGATTTATTTAATTCAGTTGCTGAGGGTAGTGAATCTGATGAACTAATGGAATTAGATAATGAGTCCTCCAAATCTTCAGAATCTTCAGATGAGTACACTTCCATAATTAGAGAGGGTACATTTGACTGGGATCTTGAAGTTTTTATGCTGGTCACTTTTGATGGGGGTCTTCCTCTTCTCTTGGATTGACTTTCAATAATTTCAAATCTTGAAGGTTCTCTTTTGTTTTTATTCTTGGCTCCTTGGGGTCTTCCACGGATATTCTTGCATTCTAGAGGGTCTTCATAATATTGATCATCCTCTTGACTCTTGGGAATTTGATCAAATGGGACTTTTCCAGTCAAAACATCTTGAAAATGTTGGAGTATTGGAGTGATTTCTGCCATTGGTCTTTGAAACAGGTCTTCCCCAATGTCTTCAAATATTTTCTTGGCTTCATTCTTTCTTTCTTTTTCAACACTTTGATCATCACCTTGAAAACCAGTCTGAGAAGAATATGACAAATAAAATCAGTTAATAAGAAAAAAAATAATAAGAAGAAATTAAAAAACCCTCACAGGAAAATTCAAATGCCATTGAGGATGGAAGCCTGATAATTCAAGCCTTTGGCGCTTGGCAAATGCCTTTTGGGTCTTATGCTTGCAAGGAATGCCTTTATAATTGTTGTATTTGTTGGTGCATTTTTCATTTAGAGGAAATTTTGTTTTGAAATTTTCAAAGGCAATCTGAAGAGCATAATGAGACACCTTGCCATTGAGGGCACAGATGTGTGGAGGAAAATTCTTGACATGGACAATCATTTCTTTGGCAATTCTGTTGATTATTTCAATAAATTGTTTTCTTAATGCCATGTGGAGAGCCCTGACTACCTCCAGGAGAGTACCAGTGGACTTTTGGAGCCAAAGTTTAACCATGGCATGGGCACCTTCAACTCTGGAGGTGGAGCCCACACCCAGGTGGCAATGGTGGTTGGTCCAGGCTGGCACATAATACTCCTTTAGAGGAATCCAGGTATTTTCCAAATACTGCAAGACCTCAGCATTTTTAACTTGCTTTTGAAGCTTCTTCCAGTTGTCTTTGAAAGACTTTTCAGTGGGTGGATAAATAAGCTGAGAAAAGAATCCCAAAGTCATTAATAAAGACAATAATAAGAAAAAAAGTGAAATAAAATGAAATAAAGTGAAGAAGTATATTACTTGATTCCAAAGGCCCATAAAATTTTCAAAATCAGTTCCATGACCAATCTTCTTCATGCAATGAGCAGATACATACTTGTTGATGTGCCAAATGCATAGCATGACTTTGGAGTCTGGGAAGAGCTTCTTAATAGAGTTTTTCAAGGCCATATCCCTGTCAATAACAATAACTGGAGGGGGAACAAGATTTGTGTTGTTGAGGACCTTTTCAATGTATTTATTTAATGCCCAAGTATATGAAGTTTCATTTTCATTCTTCATCAAACAAAAAGCCCCAGAAAAGGTCTTATTTGTTGAGCTGAATCCAACAATATGAAAAAGGGGCATTTTGTACTGATTGGTTTTATAAGTACAATCCATAAGAATGACATGAGGAAAGCCATGAAGAAGTTTTATGGCCAAGGGGTGAGTAAAAACCAAGGAGGTAATGTGTCCCTCAGAATCCCTTGCATAGGACCAAACAAAATTTTCTTCTTTGAGAGTGTCAATAAGAGCATCAATGGGCCTTCTGCCTTGCAGTTTGTCTTTCTTGATTTTCTTGACTTGGTTGTAAATGTCTTGAAGGATTACAGGCCTGTCAGACTCCCTCTGGCTGCATAATTGCGCCTGAATTTGCCTTGGCATGAGCAGTGATTCAGACATTTGAGCAATTTGGGATGTTTCTTGCTCATTGAATTTCCTGAAAGCAGGATGTGCCATGATATTTTCAGTGGCATCATGGCTATGTTCAGGATTTTTGACTTTAAGAGTCCAAGTGGTACTCTTGGCATATTTCCTGGCATAAAGTCTAAAAGGACAGTCAAGCTTTCTTGAGGTGACTGTTTTGGAGGGGCTTTTGTTGGGATTTGGGGTGCCAGACCTGTCACAACATATTTCAATTTGGTTGTGGGTCATATTGGACCTCAAGGTGGACACAGCATACCCCTGAGCCCTGGCAACATTATGCACATGTTGCCAAAGAAGCTCAAGGGTCTGAAATTCACCTTCAGTGGGGGGTTGAAGCATTTTTTTAATAAAAATTATGTATAAAAGTGAAAAAAAAGGGGATTTGGGGGATTTGGAATGGGGTAAGAACCTTTCGAAATGTGAAAAAGAGGTGAAAAAAGGTGTGAAAAATGAACAGAAGTGGTTAAGAGTGACAGAAAGTGGTTTAAATATGGGATTAGTAGATGAGGGAAGGTAAAAAATTGAAAATTGAGAGGCTTGAAAGCAGGTTGTTGTGGTGGAAAATGCAGTCTTTGGGGGGAAAAAAGAAAAAAAAGTGTGAAAAGCATTGCAAAATGGCTTTGGTAATGCTGTTTTTCCAAAAAAACAATGGTTTGAGGTGGGGATAATGTGGATTATTGGGGTGTTTGGGCTTGTTTTTTTTTGGGGGGGGCTGGGCAAAAAAATCTGAAACAATTGGGAGTTAGAGAGGTTTTGTGGGGAAAAAACCTCTTTTGGGCATGTTTTGGCCCAATACAGGCCCAATGGTGTTTCATTTTTAATTAAAAATGGGCCCAGGGCACCCCTTATGTGTTTTTACCAACACCCTTTAATTTAATTTAATTTAATTTAATTTGTTTTTAACGTTTTTTTTTTTTCAAAAAAAAAAAACAACATTTTTTTAAGATTATTAATTATTAACTAAATTCATGAAAAAAAAAATTATTAAAAATGAAAATATAAATTTTGATCAAAAAAAAAAAAATTAATTATATTTATTTAAATAAATAAATTCTTAATTAAAAATTGAATTAAAAAAATTAAATTAAATTTATTTGAATTTTTCATTTGTCAAATTTTTATGTAGTTAAGCTTATGACCTATTTATCCCATTTACCTGGCTGCTTGTGATGATCTGAAAGCCCTTTTCAATACCTCAATTATTTTTATTACTTTCACAAAGGAGGATAACCTCACTACAATCTTTATTTCTAATATTTTAAACTTACCAGATAGCTTCAACTTAAAATACAACTCAATTTTCAACAAGTTTGGTCAGCCACCTCACCTCATAATTTTGCCACAGTGTACACATAGGCATGAGAAGTTTATTACAAATCTTAACCTAGTATATGAGAACATAAAACTGAGAAATGAAAACACATTCCTTCCTTCTGAAGTCCCAATTTAATCAAAATCAACTTATAAGATGTTAAATAAGACATTAGACCTGAAAGATGCATGTAACCACTTTTTGTAACACTGAAGCATTCACATCATATTAATTGTCTCCTCTTGCATGGTAGAAGGCAACTGTGATGGTTCAGTTTGTGGAACCCCTCTCTGAAGCAACACTACTTACATGTGGGTCTACTTATTGGAAAATCAATCAGGTATTAACTCCCAAAATTTTGTAGATTGAAAGTATTAGACAGGTATGTGACTTATTTTCAAAACTTTTTCACTTTACAAACTCATAATCTGCATTATAGGCATCAGACCAGTATGATTTTGGGCCAATCAAGCCTGCAGCCCATGGAATGATTCAAAAAATGTCAAAATATATCACCATTGTCCTTAGCAAGGCTCAAATCCTCTGTGCATCCATACGTGGTCCAAGAATCAAGTAAGCTTTTTTTGCAATACACAAGCTAACCCTAGCTGAATCTAACACCTCATCAGTTCAACTGTCCAAAGTATTTGAAGATGAAGCCAAGATTTACCTTAAAATTCAAGATTCACTACCCCATGTAATTGTCAAGGTGGCAAGAGGGTTGCTGGATAAGATGTACCCATCAGCATCAAGTGAAGGTTGAAGTTTCCAAAAGGAACTGCCAAGGTCTTTTGAAGAACCTCTTGAGCCAAAAGACACTGATATCATACTCTTCTGAAAGTCTTGAGGTAAATTGTTTCCTACCTTAGCTCTGTGGGACACAATTATCTAGTGATAGCTGCCACAAGAACACCATCAGAGCATGAATTCTTAGTTGTTTGAAAAACTCTTATCTTATCAATAAGCTTCACTCACACCCATGCATGTCAAACAGTTGGCATGTGTGAATGACTGGGCTCATACATTTGGCTTACTCTTTTATGAGTCTTAGTTATGGTTTCATTTTCTGTTGTTTATTTTTATTTCTGTTTATTTCTTTTTTCGTCCCTCTGTTTTTGTTTCTTTTTTAGTCCATTTACATTGACTGGTGTAATCAATGGTCAGCTTTATCTCAGAATCCCTGCAGGAATTCTAACCCCTTCCGGTGCCCGAACCCTAACGGAAGAAAATTAAAATTCTGAGAAATGGCGTCCTAAGTCCCGAAACACCAAGCTTAAACTGCAATAAGAAAAATACAACCGTTCTTTGAAAATGGCGCCATGATAAGCATTGCTTACTTGAGAAGAAATAGGCTTCGCTTACTCGAAAATCTTTCGGTTTATTCAAGAGTTTGTTAATAATTGTCTTTATAGAAAGATGATTCTTTGGTTAACTTGATATAAAAAACTAATCATAAGAACTTTTCTTGTTGGTGATGGCGTAACATCATCTCCAAAGATGATTCGGGACAGCCATCATCCGTTGAAACTCGATGGCCACAACCCTGAATGTCAATATTTCCCCCCCCCAAAAAAAATAAATAAATGGAAATTTCAAAAACGAAAATCTTATTTTCTTGTAAAAACGATGATCTACTGACTAATAAAACTACTCTAGTCAAATTAGCAAATTGATTAACGTAGCCATGTAATTCTCCGTCTTTTGATTTCCAAATCTGTCATCAAGAAAGGTCGTATTTATAACATTAGAAAGGTTGTAAAAAAATGGTATTAAGTAAATATTATTACCTCTCGTGGTGAGTTTTCAAACTGGGTTGAGCTATTCCACTTTAATTGAGACAACCTACGAAACGGCGGCATGAGTTTTAAAATATGGGTTTTGAATACTGCCTGGTGATTGAAGAGGTCATTACCAAATCGTGTTGGAGACAACCCCGTCACGCAAATCCATGTTTCCCTGGAACAAGAGTACCTTGTAGTGCTTCAAAAGTTCAGGAAAAAGATCTTTTGTTGACTAGTTAAATTTGAAGTCGATTAAAATCCTTGGTTTAATGGAAGCTTGAAAAGATGTGATTGTGAAAAGAGACCTACTTTCATAATATCATCCAGGAAAAATTCCATAGCTGCACTATCCATTTTAAAGTCATTTGAAATTGGAACATGAAGAATCTCTTTGGTTTCTTTAAGTCGAAGAAAATGATTCCTGAACAATAATATGTAAATGATCAAAAATGAAACAAGATGTTATGGAACTTGTCAAATTTGACTGAAATAAAAAAAAACCACTGACATCGGTGTTTGAATCAAGTGTTTATTTTTCATTCTGACATCATACCAATCTACTCCGCCGGTGAAATTAGACAAGATATCAAGCATTTTCATTCTAGAATCTAAAGACTCTCTCCACTTTTCTTTTGTGATAAATTCCTGCGATTGTTTTATGAGTTTTTCAGCAATAGCTGCTTGCTGGGGTGAAATAAGACCAAAGAATAATACTAGTAAAAAAAGATATAAAATCAAAAACTAATTAAACGATTTTTTTTATTTTAAGAAGAAAAATGAGTCAAGTACAAACATTGATTTGGGTAAACAGTCATTTGACTGTAAGGATCGGTCCTGTTAAAGGAGAATTTTGTGAGATTTAAAAGTTTTTAAAAAATTGATTTTAAATATAAATTACCATTGATTGCCGATAACTAATGATGTTAATGGAATGATATCGGATGGCTTTTTTTGAATAGAGTTAAATTGAGTGATTAGGGTAGCGATAGATGGAATATATTTTCCAGCATAAGATTCACCGGCAAGTGTCAAGTTGACTTTTTTCATAGATGGAAATTTTTGATAAAATTGTTTTAAGAAGCTTAGAAAATCTAAAGCTACCTATTTTAATGATTATGAAAATATAAATTGAATTTAGCTCAAAAAAAAAAGTAATCCATTATAAAATTAAGCAAAGACTTTTACCCCATCTTGATTGATTGGATAACCATTTTTGTAGTAATTTGAAGTATTATTTGATGAAGATTTCAAATGAAAGTTACGTTGGATTGAGGAAGTTAAAGCCGATTGATTTAAAGAAGTTGAATTGAGGGAAGAATAACCAGTGCCCTAATTGATAACACCAAAAAAAGGGTTAATTGACTCAAAATGAATCAATTGATAAATTTGACAAAGGTTTACTTACTACTGGTTGATCTAAGAAGATTATATTAAAATGATTATACCATGAGTTAGGATTGATATCGATTAAGAAATCATTTAAATTTGATGAATTAGTTGAGTTAATCTTTTTAATCCTTAAGGGGCCCAATTCATAAAACAATCCAATCATAGAAGAAGCAAATGGACCACCTTGCAGCCAACTAAAGATGAAAGAAAGAAAGCGAAAGTTTGATTAGTTCCAATATTTTTTCAAGTGAGAGAAATTTCAAAAGAATGCGTTACTTTACATTAATAAAGGACCATTAGGATTTAATTTTGAAGGAAAGAACCAATAAAATAAGCTAGCTAAACCATTTTCATCTTGCCTAACTGGTATTAAACCAGAATAAGAAGCTTTTATGATATTAGAATTATTTTTCCAAGGTAATCTTTCAAAATTTATTAAATCAGATTTAATTAAAATGAATTTAAGAATTAAAATTATTAAAATTTTAAAATAATTTTTTTTTGAAATGAAATTCATCAAAATTATTTTAATCTTTAAGACTTTTTAAAAAGAATAGAGATGATGAGGTTTCCTGCAAGAAAGCAACAAATTAATAATTCATGATAAGTAGAGAGTAAAAAAATTAATTTAAAATTCTAAATTTTAAATTTTTAAAAATTCAAATAGAGTGACATGAGAGATAAGATTAATTCCTTAGAGTAGATTACTGTACTTTACAGTGATTCAAAGCCTAAAATTCATGAGAGAATGATGTAAGTTCTCATCAAGCTATGCTGGATTAGGGGAGTTCGACTCCTGCCTAAAATACAATATGATTTCACCAAATCAGGTTGACTTGTGGGAAGAACCAGCCATAACTGATTTGGCTGCTGTCACACACAAATACAAATAGTGAAATGTAGCCCTAAGACTGGTTTGAATGCAAGGATGACTCATATCATTGCAAGTTTTACGTCATGATTCACATTTATTACTGAACACCTACAGTACAACAGTGGGCCTGCGGAATAAGCAACCACAATTTAAGCATACTTCGTGGTAATTAAGCATGTAAGCGCTGTTGACCATTTTTCGTCTATGCGAGTTGCCTATTCAATCATCATCACAATGCATATTATGATATATGCATAGAATTCTCGCGAAAACGGTCAAAAAATGCTTATTTTGAAGCACTGTTATTCCACCTTGGCTACTGCCATGGTCAATGATATGCTTTCTTGCTTGCTCAGCTATTCAACAGAATGAATAATGGTGCCAATTGCAACCAGAGATGATAATATTTTTTTGTATTTTTTCCAAACCTCCAATCCTTTCATTGAAATCTGATTTGTAGTCAACACTGCACTTGATGCAATGTTTGGAGTCAACTGTGGTACTGAAAACGTTTACTGGTGATGTTTTGGCATGGAGCTGCTGATTGTATATCTTCAAAGAGCTTGGCAGAACCCAACATAGGATATGGATGAGCTACTGCTTCTTAAGCTTGAGTGTTTATGCAGTTTATTTGAAGGTATATATCTTCTTTTTTCTCTTTTATTTATTAGCTTACTTTTCTGTGTCAGAGATGAAAGGTGAATCAAGTAATGTCACTTAAATAAGAAGCAACATTGGCTTACCATGAAAAAAAATTAAAAAGCAAAAAATGATAAAAGTTTTTAGTTCACCAGTATGCATTGTCCACACATTCAGCCTTCATAAACAAGTTATAAATGACCATAAAAAGAATCCTGGACAAACTAAAGCTGAAAATGCGTGTAAATTTGGAATCAACAAAACACAGCTCCCTTGATGGCTTCAATCTAACCAAGCAATAATCACCAAATCAAAACAAAATAATGGTGCATCAAAGCATCACTGAGAATTTTCTTTCCCTGACCTTGAAAAAGCCCTCTACCAATGGATTATAGAGCCACAAAGTCATAAATTTATCATAAGTGATCAACTACTGATCAGTTGTGCCTCAAAATTGACTTTTCAATTTCAAAAGGATGACTTTATAAATTCAAACTCCAACATGGTATCAAGAGCTTCCAGCTTCATGGCAAATCTGGCTCAGTAAATCTCAAGGATATTGGTTTGTCTCACTGTGAGCTAAAGCAAGTAATTAGCCTTTATAAACTTGAAGATTTTTACAATGCTCATGAGAAAGGATTGATGTATTGGTAAGTTTTTTTTCTTTGTTTTGATTCATTGCTAAGTTTTTGTCTACTCTTATAGAATTCCTACAAATATCTCATTGGCTAAAGAAACTGTCTCAGGACTTAAAATTAATAATAAATGGATAACTTACCTTCTGGAATTTAATGCAACTGGTACTCATAAGCTTGAGCCATTTTTCATTGGAACTTCAAAATGGCCATGGGCCTTTGGTAGGAAGGAATCCTTGCATTGGGGTTTCAAGTACTATTATAACCAGAAAGCCTGGACGAAAACCTTAATATTTCCGGAATGAATTAAAGCAATAAATCAATTATTTCAACAGCAATATTGTCACATTCTTCTCTTACTGGACAATTACAGTGTCCACATCAGTGCAGCAATGTTGGCAAGCCTAAAAAACATCCAAATACACTTTTTTCCACCTAACCTTACCACCATCCTTTAGCCATTCAATTCAGGTATTATAAAGACCTGCAAAGCCTACTGTCAAGCTTCCTTTCTTCAACTTGTAGTCAGCAGATATGATGAAGACATCAATCAGCTTCAAAAAATGCTGATGATGCGCAAGGCATGGGGCCAGGTTACTCAAGACTCCTCATTGAATCCTGACCTTCAGCACAGATTAGTATTTAAAATATTCTCAGTCCTCCTTCTGAACAGAACAATCAGGATGAAATTAAAACAATACCATCCCACAAACAGCTTGTTTTAAATAATTCAAGCCGAACTTGATCTCAAGGTCAAGACCAAGAAATGAATGAATTAACAGACCAAGACCATGAAAAAAATGATTAAACTAATGAGGTTGAGAAAATTCCATGGACCTTAAAAGAGTTCACCCAAGATTGTACTAATATCAATTATAAACTTTCTAGAAGACAATCTGGGTCAAAAGACCTATCCTGGAAACCTCACCTCAAAGCACTATGGACATTTAAAAAAAAATCCATTTGGCTAAAGAATAAAACAATATTCAAATAACTTTTAAGGAATTTTTCAAAGTGAACTCTCTTTAATTTCTAGCTTTTTTTTTTATATTTATTTATTTACTTTATTTAATTTACTTTTTTTTTTAAGATTTTTTTCTTTTTATTAAATTTATTTTTCTTTAAAGTAAAGTTTTTTTTTTTTTTTTTGTGATTAATAAATTAATTGATTTATTTATTTGAAAAATAACAAAAAATATAATTTTTTAAAGTTAATTATTAATATTTTTTTTTCAATAAATATTTGAGATTTAAAAATTATACTTATCAGTAAGTTAGACCCCTATGAAAAATTCTTATCTTAAAAATAAGAATAATTTTAAGTAAGAATGAAAAATCATTTAAACAATAATGATTATTATTATATATTCCTAATATATCATTATCTCAATTATTTTCATCAAAATCATAAAATAAATTTTTTTAAATTAAAAAAAAAAAAACTATAAAAAAAAGAACAATTAAATAAATTCAAATTCTTTCCTAATCAATAATTATGAATATTTATTTTAAACTAACATTTTTTTTCGATTAGAAATATGAAAAATATAAAGTATTACTTTAATTTTTTTACTCTTTTCTCACAGCCTGAAATTTTATTATAGTGAAATTATTCCAAAAAAAAAATCAGCTCATCAAGATTACATTGTTCATTTTAAAAGAAAAATAATGAAGGTTTAAGGTGAAACATTGGATTGATGGATTAAAAACTTGGTTATTCCAGACTTTCTGAGTTTTATAAACTTACTAGGTTTAAATTGTTTAATAACCCCTACGGTGTTAGAACTGATGTATAGTCCAGAGAAAGAGTCAAATTATTATTTACATGCAGTAGTTTCAAGTAGTTCAGTTATCTTTGATCATGGTGTTTCCTGTAACATTTTTCAACACAAGCTACTTTTTAGGTATCTTAAAGGGAGAGTTTCAGGCCCATATTCAGAATAATACAGTCTGTCAGTATTCTTGAAAATAAAAGATAGTGATTTGAAACAGGTGATCCAAAGAATCAATCCAGGATTTATGTGTATTTTCAATGGTATCAAAAACAATCCAGTCTTTCATAATGAAAGTACATGTCCACATCTAGACATAGCACAAAAGTTGGTGTTAACTATGGAACAGGAGAATCTTTTGGCCGATTGGCACGGAGATTTAAAAGGAGTCAAGGGAGTGTGGTTATGGCAACCTCGAAGGTGATTGGAGAAATTTTTCAAATCGGTCCAGCTTATCTTAAATGAACTGGTAAGCAAGAGAATGTTTTCATAGTGTAATATATGGCTTGGGAGAGTTTCCCAGGGTGTGTTGGCTTTCTTTATGGGACAATAGTACCGCTTTTCCAAAACCCAGGAATTGATGGTGAAGTTTTTTATGATTTCAGAAGCTGCTATTATCTAAATGTCCAATTGGTGTGTTATCACAACAAAAAAGATCACCATGATTCTTAGTGGCTGTCCTGGCTCCTGTGGTAATTGTACAATGTATAAGAAATTGTGTTTATATACCTGTCCTCAGTACTTTTTTTAGACAGGGTTAGTCAACATCTTCTTTGATTTTTTACACCTCAGTTGAATAATTTCATTCCAATTACACTGCAGGAGAATCTATATTTTTAGATTCTGCCTACCCATTAGGAATGCAATGTGTTACTTGCTATAAAGGAGGCTCAGCCAACGTGGTATTCAACTTCCAATTAAATTATTATGTGGCACATTCTTATGTACAAATTGAGAATACCATTAGAATCCTGAAGGCTTGGTGGGGCTCATTGAAGAACTTGCGCTTGGTATGTTATAAGAGTGAGCACATGTCTCATGTTAATAGATGGATTTATTGTTTTGCAGTTCAGCATAACATCATTTATGCAGTTGGTGATCCTTAGGAAGAAATAAACCCCTTTGATGACAAACATTTGGTTTTTAAGAATAAAATTCCTTTGGGTGCAAGCCAGGAACAAGGATGAAAAGAAAAAATAAAAGCCTTTTGTTTGTATTTTAACAAAAGTAATTAACATTTTCGCTATTTTTACAATAATATTTTTATTTAATTCTCATTGTATAAATTTTTTAATAATTTCATTAAAGACTTTACTCATCAGTTTGTGCAAATGCGACATAACACTCTCTTGGTAAAAAAGCCAAATCAGTCCACAAAATCAATTCATATCATTGCATTATAATTTTTACAAGTATTATTATTTTAATAAAAAGCTGGTAAAATGTATGCTAACAAGAGATGAACCATTTACAAATCACCATATGTTACTGATAATAGTATCCCAATTTAATACTTATACTTCCCTTGTTCCAAAAGAGTTTGCGCAGCCATAAAATAAGCCTCTTTGATTCTTATTTAATACCAATTCTTCATACAGGCATTCTCAATTTCAAATTGGAAATACATTCTCTTATTTTAAAGATTTTAATCACAATCAGATTTATTCTTGAGTATAATTTTTCCTTAATCCTACTTTGACCATTTTAATTCTATGAAATCCTCAAAGATATTCAATCATTATTTATTATTTTTTTTCTCTTTATTTTAATTCAAGTCATTCACAGAAGTTTTTGTTAATTTAGGGTATTCTGAAATTGGAGTTTTTGAGGACCCACATATGTTTTCACCCAATTCATTATTCCTGCTCAGAACATGTGTGGAGACACTTATACTCAGTTTGGAAACTTTTCTTTCTCGGAAAAAAGAGAGTCAATGTTTTGAGAGTCCAGAGTGACTTTTATCATCCATTTCTGACTAAATATTGGAATAATTACTGATAAATTCAATAATATTCCTTGGCTTTTTGGAGTTCAATTCATTTGGAAACACCAAATTAGGTTTGGATCCAAAAATAGCATACATACGTGAGTAACAGGGACGCATTCCTTCCAGCTTCAGGTCAAAAGTCATTCCCATCTCTTTATCTATTGGCCCTTCTCATTTATTGCTTGGCCATATGTGCTCCATGATATATTTTTTCTTATAAGTAATAGGTATTTGTGATAAATGGTGTTCAGACAGATGCAAAAGCGTGTTCATTGAATTCAAAAATCCTTCAAAGAGTTCATATTCTTCCACCCTTCTAATAAGTATCTCATTAAATAGATGGTTGTAGTGATCTTGATCCTCAATGTAAAAGAAGATTTTCTCATATTACTTTAGGGTAAATTAATGATTCTGGTTGTTATCCATATGCTTCCTACAATTTTGGTGGCAATTACTCCCATTATTGGTAATAGTAGTCCTGTTTTTCTTTGAATTGACCTCAATTTTTCCTTGAATAAATTTTGAAACGCATGTATCACAGCCACTTGGCAATGATGACTAATTATCACCTTTAAAATTGAGGAAAACCTTTTTTCTGTGAGGAAACAAGACTCTTGCCGTATTCTAAGAAGCTTGTTTTTATGTAGGGTTTTGTTCTAAACTTTTCAAAGAGAAACTTTGAATGTAGTATTCCTTTTGACCATTATTTGTTTGATCTTTTTCACTTCTCAGAAGTGGTAATTCAGGTGCAATTCCTTTTGTAATTTTATTCAACAAATTTTTTTGGAATTTGATGTTGAGTTCTGGCATGATGCATATTGATTAGTCTGCGGTTTAATGATAAATACTGTTCCTGATAGCTCCTACTTCTACAGCTTGGAAAGGCTGTAATAGCCAGGAGGATTAAATTCTAGGTTGGAGGTGCATTGTGAATGTCTTCATTATTACCATAAATATGATACCGAATGACTTGTGTCCAAACTGGTTCTATTTGGGAGTTCAAAAAAGGCCAATGGTTGGGGTTAGACATCTATAATTAGGAACTTTGGTGTTTATTTCATGTTTTTATCTTCTAAAAAGGAAAATCATCAGTAAGATTTACACAAATATCAAAATAAAAAGATATAGAAAACTCATTTATGTGATTTTAAATTCTTAATTAAGTACTAATAAATATTAGCTGGCTGTTGAAGAATTAAAAGACCTTAAGTAAATCATGAATGACCATAAATTTGTCTTAGAATGGTGATTATTTCCAAATTATATCTTTGTGTCAATTACAAGTGAAATGGAATTGTAAGAGAAGTCACAAAGGTCAAAAAAAACAAAGAGAAAAGACAAAAAAGTTTAAAGGAAAATGGGGATCTGAAATTAAAACAGAAAGTACAGCAATAAGGGATAAAGTTTTCTTTTGTTTGTTCCAAACCATTTTGTTAAAGTTGAGATTATCTATTGACAACAAGTTTCTCCCAAAATGTAACCCAGGGTTGCATGATTTTGCTAGTTCAAATGGCAATTATGAGCCCAAATCAGTCAAAAAAAAAGGCGAAAATATCACTTTTTGGCAGGGGTTGAATAGCCCTATTAGACGGAGTCGGTTCTTTCCATATTCGGGCCTGAGAGACCACCAAGTAAGGAGAGAATTTTATTTTTTCCAAATTATTTTTCACCCATACTTTCTTATTAAAAAAAGAATTTATCTATGAATTGATAAAAAGGAAGAGATGTAAATCAGTAAAAACATTGGCTCAGTGGATGAAAATTTTGATTGAACTCAAATGGCCAAACCTGGGATTAATTATGGAGCTCATGCTTGAATGTCTCTCAAGTGAAGAGTTGGCACTGGAAAACATGATAAGGAAGGTGATCTAAATTTTTCAAGATGTTAAGGGTACTTTTAATTGTTATTAGTTACTTATTTGATCAATTCTATAGATATTTCTCAGCTTATTGAATCCAAATTCCCTGGTCTGAGTTGAGTTTGAGGGAGTTTCATGACTTGTAGGATGATTATTTCATTCAAGTGTTATGAATTACAAAACACCAGTTTCTACAAATCTACAACCTCAACAAAGGAAATAATGTTTTCTTCAAGATATAGTAATAAAGCTCTAATGGAAATCTACTTACAATTGGAATTGACCTTTGAGGGCCTTGGAGGCAATGGCAACTGATAATTGTTAGATCAATTTTCTAGAGGACATCAAATCAACTGGGGAAGGTTTTTGAGCCATTTTGGTTACTATCACTCCAGAATTTTTTCAATGGCTAGGTTTAGGGACTTGAAGGTAGATTTTGGAATAATTGTAATCCAAAGGTTTTACCAGTGGTTTTGGATTCTTGAATGGAACAACCATTCCATTATTCCAATGACTGTGGTTAGATGGTGAAGTACTCTATAATTGGAAATGTTGACATTCTTGAAATGGGAAGCTTTCTTATGATAATGAAAGAAGGGAAACAGCTGTTTCAAGCAGCTGGCCAGGCTCCTGTTCAGGTTCATCCATGTACAAGTGGATGGGTATCTATCAAATACCAGGATATCTATTTAGTGAGGGTGAGTATTCTTCAAAAATACTTTGGATCAGAATGGGATGTTATATTGTATACCTAGGCGAATATATCCTTTTTGACTCATAATACCCTTTAGGGTCCTGATTTATACCCTGCTATTAAGGTTCCACATAAAATAACCCCTATGACCAATTTTTCAATCATCATATAGCTTAGTCTTGTGTTTAGATTGAGCACACCATAGGAATTTCAAAAGGAAGGTGGGCCGCTCTTAAAAATTTGAGATTTTGATGTAAGCAAGGGGATATGCTTCACAAAATAAGTGGTTTTATGCATGCCTAATCCTACAAAATATACTCCTCATTGAAGGTCAGGAGGTGGATTGGCCCCAAGAGGATGGAGTTTCTCATCTTCTTCATTTTGAAACATTGGATTGGAATGGTGCCAATGGTGGTCAGGTTCTTTTTAGTCCTGTACATGCTTCTTGTTAAGATGTAAAGTAGAATATATGACTCCTTTAGGATCAATTCTATATAATACTAAGGTTCCTTGTTAATGTAACTCACTCATATGATGAATCCATAAAGCCTCCGTTTTTTTGGAATCACTGAGCAAGTGAGAGCAATTTAAAGAATTTTCTTTTTTCTATCTCTTATGCAAGAAACTCTTTTTTCATTGTTCTTATATTTTGCCTAGCTCATGGGGTTCTAAGGTTTCTCAAAGGTTAATTTGAATAGCTGTGGAATTTCATAGGCTGAAATTGGAGAAATTATTGGTTTCATTTGATTTTTTTTTGACAAGAGTAACAAGATTAACTATTTAAAATACTTCTACTACATTTACCACAATAAGAATTGGCCACAATCAACCCAACTCAATAAGAACAGGAATTTTTTTTCTTTGAATTCCCAGAAATTATCAATTCTCAGGCTATTTCAAGTTTGACCTCTGTCTCTTTACTAAATGCCTCAGTTTCTATGTGTTCTCTCTCTAGAAGCCCCCTTTTCTCAATTATTTTGTTCTCTAAATAATAATACCACTAACTCTTCTCTTTTAAACAAGCGCATTCTTCCTTGTTGAGGCACAGCTGCCTGGAAAATTTAGCTCATTTTCAGCTGAAATATTTTTGCGCTGTTTTTTATGTGTGGAATCAGTTGACCACTTATTGAGTTTTGGAATGAGAAATAATTACCCATAAACCTCATTTTTTCTCTATTTGCTTCATATTCCTCCATTTTATAAACATCTTGCATGTTTGTGCAGGTCCTCTTGAAATTTCCTGCAGTTTTCTTTGATAATATGAGCTCTGGACTTGCCACTTCTGGGGTGAAAATTGACTTGTGATATTTTTCTGTCTTTTTGGCCTGATGGTTGTAAGATCTATGCTTTTGTTTCATCTAATGGTGACAGGACTGAGTTGGGCTCTTCCGTTATTTTGAGCTTTGAGCCATCCTCTTAATCACTCAAATAAATTATTTTAACCGGTTGGGAGGAATAAAATCCATTGATCAATTTAATATTAGTTTTGGTTCCATGGATCTTGTACACAGAAGATAAAATTTCTCAGCCATTTTCATCCCCGAATCATTCTCTGTTAAGCCAGCACCCATCTACTTATCCCATTCTTTAGTGGTCACATTTTTCTTGTATTTTCTAAATATTTGTACACACTGTCAGCCACTTAGATCAAGAACTGTGCTCAATTCATTGAATTACCCAGAAAAGAACTCATATTATTTTTTTCTCATCAGCTTCCTGCCAATACTTGTCTTTGTATTTTTACCAAAAAGTCAATTGTAATTATCCTTGCATTTGATATACATGCGGGTATTTGCAAAGTCTGTTTCAGTGAGCTTTGGATTTATTTCCCACTTCCCTTTCTTCATTTTCTTTTTGATCCTTTAAGATATTTTTCTAGCTTTCCGAATTTCCAAACCCAAATCTGACCTTTAACCACTTTCCTGAGTGAATGGAAAACGTAGGGTGCTTTCCAATCTTGGAGGGCTCAATTGTGATTTTTCATCTGATTGAGTTAGACCTGTTGGCTTAAACAGTTGACCTTTAAGATAAATCTTATGGAATGTGGAAGCGGTTTATTTTGCCAGGGTCTTGCATGTGTTCTTGTTGAAATTAGCCCTCATGATTCCATTTTGGATTAAATTTGGACCTCTCATAGTGACACCAAAGAGGGGGTTGATTCCAAATGTGTTGCATGGTGGTTGGAAATTATTATCCACAATGATAATGAGGAGATAAGAGCTTTCCCTCCTCCTTATTATCCGTAGAATTTCTAGCCCCACTCTGGTCCAATCAGCAACCTCCCTCAAATGTTTGAGGTGAACTATACGGATTCAAAAGAACATCACCTGAATAAATTGTTTCATAGGTAAAATTATGTGTGTCTTTCTTGATATTTGGTACATTAATCTCAGAAATATATTTATTAACTAAGCTGTTTTCTCTCTTTCAAAATGAAATTTATTCAAATTAATTGCTGTAGTCCTGATTGCCAAAAATATTCCCTACAATGCTTCCACAATGAAATTCAAGTACTAATAAAATAACAAATTACATTCAGAATCACATGATAGCCAAGAATACTATTTTGTTAGAAATAGAACTTTCAGAATGATTTTCTACTTTACAGAAATCCTCCTGATCCAGGAATATTTTATTGGAATGCCACAGACTTTCAAATTAATTGAATTAATTGAGAAAATAATACTTAAAATGTGATGAAACATCATAATTAAGAGGAAAGAATTATTAGAAAAAATTCCCATGGAAAAATCTGATTGGGATTTTTTTACCCAAGTTGGAATTTTCTAACAAGGAGTTTTTGAGGGAAATCAAGAAAGAAAGTTTTGAAAATATTAAGAAATAACTCAATCCCCCTATTAAGTATATTCAGAGCTCAAATAAAATCACAAATTCCTGAAACCAAGACATGATTTAATTTTTTTTATCATGCTGGATGATGTAAATCTTCTAAGTCAAAAATTAAGGGCTTTTTCTGTGAGCATAAAAGTTAAATTATTTTTTGATAAACTAGATTTTAAACAAAGTATATTATTCAAATCAATCAAATATTTTTCCATGAAAAAAGTGAGGAAAAAAGCCTTGATTTCTTATAAGCAGGTGATAATTTTAAATTTTATAATTCAGTTTTACTCACTTTTTTTGAATTTTCATTTCTTTATTGGAAAAACCAAAATCATAATGAATAAGTATGATGGACACAACTCTCCTTAAAATTGACACCACTGGTATAGAGTATGAAAAAATAAGCACAATAATCTACAAGATAAATCACATCCCAACATCAACTCAAAGAAAGGTTCAAAATGCTGTCTTCCAGAGCTCAATAAAGGGAACTCTTTCCAACAATTCTATTAAACTGGCTTAAAGACAGGTTGATACTGCCAAGTTGTAGAGAAAATCAGACCATGTGAAAGTACCCCCAGGCTTAGAGAACTTTGTCCCAAAGTGTATGTAGCTTGTGGTATTGCCCATGTCACTCGCATGGAGATACATTAGTCACAGAAGGAGCCTACATGGAACCTCCAAGGGGTGGACCCTTGTACACCAATGGAGAAAAAAACCCATATATTTCTGGTTGTTTGATTGAGACCTTACCTTGTCCCCTTGGCTCCAATCAGAATCAAAACCATGACACTGGGAGATTGTTTATTGTCACAAGTATGTCTTCCAGACCTAAACAAAGGGAGATGTTTCCAAAAAGGCTATTAAACTTCTTGAAATACTGGTTAATACTGGAAAGTAGTAGATCAAACTCCACCATGTTACAAAGAGCCACATTGCAAATTTGGAAATCCAATTAATACACATTTTTCCTTGATACGTATGCAGAAATCCAAGAAATTGTGAAATATACTGATCGAAGAAGCTTAAAAAAAGAATCATGGACAATTTAGGGCAAGCCATCAACAGAAAGTATGGCTTCAGCATAAGAAAAACAAAATTGAAAAGAAGGATTAAATCAAACAATTATTTAAAAATTATGAATTCTTATTCTCACTAAGTGATGCAGGCTGGGATTAAAGAAAGAAAATTATCATTGCAGAGGCTTATTTCTGGTGGAAGCTAAAAGAAAAAAATTCCAGCTCTGCATATGAAAAACTGAGAGTTATTCAATTCCAAAACTATGACTCTGAAAAAAGATCTTTGGTGGCACTTTTTCCACTGCAGGTATGTCTCAAAGCTTTCCAGCAGCTATAAAAATAATCCCCAATTCACCAATGAATTTGAGTGACTCTGAAGTATGAATAATTTCTGCTGATGGGGATTAGAAATTTTATAAGAAATACAAGAAGAAGCCTAGCATGGTGCATGAATATCCTCTAACTACCATGAAATAAGAAGAAGATTCCAAAAAGGATTTAAAAACTTGACAAGGAAACAAGAAATAAGCCATTTTCCCATTTTTGAGGTATTAACTGATACTGAACAACCCAAAAAGGTTCAATTATTTCAAACAAAAGATCATAATGCAACAAAGAATTACATTGAGATTTTACAAATTAATATGCCTTACATTTGAATAAAGAGCTCATACAAGTTCTTAGCTCATGATAAAATCATTGAAAAACAGTAATCTTGTTATCATTTTTTCAAAATTTAGACCATCAAATAAAGTGTATTAGAAAACAAATAAACTGAATACATTTTTATGGCTAATTTTTTTTATTCTTAAAGTACTATGGAAGAATTTTCTCTTTAAATTTTGTATCTTTCTGTGATTTTCATTTATTGGTTACTGGTTGTTTCCTCATGAAAATTTGATATTCCTTCCATATATACCTTGCCAATAAATTTTGAACAGCACTAATAGTTCCATCATCTTAAACTTCAGCTCTTGTTACACTTAGTGGCTTAGTATTGTGGTCTTCCTGATCCAAATAATTATTTTATGAGTGTTGGTAAACACACGTAAGATTTTAGTAAAAACATGTAAGTGACTTGTTTTTTTTAAAAAAATCCTCAGGCTCAATTTTAAGATTTTTCAACATTTTTCTTGCCATATTTTTTCTAACATGGGATGTAAAGGTCCCCAAATTTTTTCAAAAATTTTTTTTTGCCCAATTTTTCTATTTTGGCCAATTTGGCAAATGGCCTATTTTTCCAAAAAAAAATCATTAAAAATGTTCCCAATTATGAATTTCCATAATTTTTTTTAAAAATAAAAGGAAAAATCTTGAGAATAAAAAACCAGAAGCCCAAAAATTTGGGATTTTTTTCACCAGGACAATTGTAGGCCCAAAAAGTCCTTCTTTTTGATGTTTTTTTGTTCATGTTTTTGAGTAAATTGAAAATGCCATTTATGACATCAATTTAATTAAAAATGTAATTTATTAAATTAGTGGGAGTTAAAAATTTTATTTGTGGAATTAAAAGTTCCACTAATGGAATTAAAAGTACCATAAATGGCATCAAAAATGGCATAATAATGCCATAAATGGAATCAATAATGACATATAGATGCCATTTATGGCCATGAAACTGGCATAAATGGCATTGTATGGCCTTGAAAATGCCATGAATAGCCTCAACAATGCCATAAATGGCCTCAAAAGCATCAGAAATGCCATGAATGGCCTTAACAATTCCATTTATGGAGTTTCTGATGCCATAAATGGCCTTAAAAATGCCATATATGGCATTAATGGCATCATAAATTCTATAAATAGCTATATTTCATTTAAAAAAAACCCTGTATTTGTTTTTGAAATAAATTGTTAAAAACACATAAGGGCTTATGTGTTTTTAAAAACACCCTATTTTAATTAGATTTTTTTCATCAAATAATTATTAAAGAAACAAATTTCAAACAATAGCTTTTTTTCATCAAAATTGAGTAGTCTTATAGGCAAATTAATTTTGAGAACTAAAAATACATTTTTCACTACATTTTGCAAAGAGGAATTTATTAACTTTAAAAACTTACTCCTTTATTTGAATTCTAAAGTGTTCCAAGAAATTCAATAAGAATTTGAACAATAATTTATATTAATATACTTGATTGATCCATAAAACTAAACTGTTAATGAGACTTTTCATTGAAATTATACCTGGTTCCACAATATTAATTTCAGATACTGTTACTGAGGAAATAGCCAGAATCAGAAAGATAATAAAAATATGGTGGTATGTAAAAGGAATCATCTAATTAACTGTCTGATACCCTGAAATTAAGAGTTCTTCCATCTCACTCAACACACATAAATTGAATACTAATCTTAAAACCAATAGACATCAAGAGAATTCTTCTTCCAGCACACCTTCTCAATACCTCATTGTGCCTTATCATTTGAAGCCACCTTGGAAGGAAGGATTTCCAAATCAATGAAACCTAAAAATCAGAAAAACTATTGATATTTGGGGTCTTGTATTATCTGTGGTGGGATTGTCTTACCATTTGGTTGGGTGATGTATTCTCGGTACAAAGAGCCTAAAGCCCTTACCAGATTGTGAAGGGATTTATAGCTGGTTTCTTTACAATTATTTAAGCAATCTCCTGATTTTTTTTATATTTTCCATTTCTCACAGCTTACAAGGAGTTTATGAGTTTCTCCTGTTCCATGGTTCATTTTAACTCATTTAGTATCCGCCTTGAAATTAAATAATTTACAAGTTTTAAGAATATCCTTTTTAGTAATTTTAAGAAAAAAAAACTTTTGAAATCTATCTGATGAGGGACTACTGACCACAAAGGAATTCTTTATGGAATTCATGGATCTCTTCAAACTCTATAATAGTGATTGATATCATCATGATATAAATATATAAGATAATTCTTTTTATGGAAATAGGAGGTTTAATTGATGATAAATATAGGTAGAAAATTCTATATTTTGGCTGTTAAAGTTTGATTTTGGAAAAAAAAAATGCGGAATAAATTGAGAGTAATTTTTTGCTCAATTAAAACACAAATTAATCTTGAAACAATTTTTCATGGGGTGAAAAAAAATCTGACCCAAAAAGTCAAAATAATCTTGAACCATGTTGCTATAGAACAAGCCCTAAATCAAAGTTATAATTTAATTTTTACTTTGAGCTCAAAACTGATTAAGTAGTAACAAAGAAAATTTTAATTATCTGCACTCATAAATATTTCCAGTTGGTTAAATTATATCTCCAGAAGTCAATGAAATTGAGTTAGGTGACACAAACTACATGGATATACTAGATACTGTTTGCTTCAAAGTAGATTAGATTTTTGTAAGATTTATTCTCAGAAAATCTGGAATTTTATCATGAGGAGTAATGCATAAGCTAAGATAAATTTATGGAAAAAGGCTTTATTTAATAAGGTAACAATGATAACAAGAGTAAGATGGAATGAAGCTTGATAAACAAGCAGGGTAAAATCAATTAAAGAAGGAAGAATAATATAGGAATTGTTATCACAACTAAATTCAGAGGTAAAACAGAAATTTCATTCAAAAAATTGATTATTTTAATATTATAAAATCATAATTGAAATAATGTAATTAACCAGTTGAAAAATGAATTTCTTATTTAAGAATGGTCAAAAAAATCCAAAAACCATACTAGCTTTGTAATTTCTTGAAAGGGGTAAGGCAAAATTCTTTGTAAAGAATTAAATAAGATAAATGAAGATATATATATATATATATATTCCTCTAAAGAAGAAAAAGAGTTTCAAAAACATATAATAACTAATGAATTAAAACAATGGAATAGAACATAGGGAGTTGAGAGTATTTTTCCAAAATTTTGGAGGAAATGAAATATTAATTAAGGATATTAAAATTACTATTTAACATCATGAACAAAAATCCAAAAGACTATTTTTTAATATTAATAAATTGTGAAACCACACCAAGATGTCAAGAGCCACCAGAATATGTGAGAACCTTATCTTGGAGGATAACAGGGATAATTAATGCCTGTATTGGAGAAGCCATTGAATTTTTCTCAAAGCCATGAGAAAAGTATCATTTTCCATATTAAATTAAAAGATGAGAGTATTTTAAGAGAATGTGCAATTATTTTTTGGAAATTGATTATTAAGTTACTATTTAAAGAGTTTTTTCTTTTTTATACAATAATGTTGTGCGAGAGATCAAATAATAATATAATTTAACAGCTCAATAATTATTCAGGGTCTCAAGAACTAAAAAATTAAATTGGAGATTAATTATATTTGAAACTGACAGAGTAATTTTATAGAAGTAAAAATTTCTATTTTTATGAACCAGGAAATTCTTCTTTTTGGAAATCCTTTTTCTTCTTATATCCATAGTTATCCAAAGACTGATTTTGAATATTATCTGGTTAGCTATGAGCACAAAAACTCTCAAATTTTCAACTATAAACAGTTAAATTTGAATTGATCTAGCCTTAGGAACTTTGAATCTGAACAGGTTCAAGATGGAACATGAAATTTATTATAAAAATAATAAGTTGATGACCTTAAAGCTAAATCTTTCTTTAGAGCTTCTTTTTATATCATCAAATTTCTCCCAAGAGGGCATTATGAAAAATGATAATATTTATTAAAATAATAAAAGTTCCAATTACAATATTCCATGAAGATAAAAATTAAATAATAATAATTAAAAACCCACTATATGAGCTGATCAAACTCAGATATATAGACATCCTTTAATAATTTTTTGATTGGAATAAAAAAACACAAAAATCCTCCATATTTAAGAATCAATTTTTAGAAGGAAAAAACTTTGAGAGTGTGCCATAAAAATTTCTAAATTGAAGCTGGAATCCATTTATAAAAACCCCAATTCCATAACTGAAGTACTTGAGATTCAAAATTTCCACTTATATCATGATTAATTAGTGATATTAAAGAAAAATACGGATGAAATAACTTATAAATTGAGTAAGAAGAGTTGGAAATTAACAAGAAGTAAAAGGATATTGGTTGGCAAGTAAGCTTTCAAGTATTAAAAAAAATCAAAATTAAATAATGTGATTGAACTTAATCCTTATTGGTATCATTCCAAATCCAATTATGGGTTTTTAGCTCTTTCAGAAATCTTTTGATACTGCAATTTTTTCTTTAGGATATTAAATATGTAAATTAATTTGTATAAATTGTAAAATATTTTTGTATTTTTATGTGTTTGATTAGTTTTGATAAAGTGACTCAGGTATACCTCTTATAGTAAGATATAATATGTTTTTATGCTTTTAAATAATGTTACTAATAATTATTCAGGATTAAATTACATTTATCATTAATTTGAATCTCAAAAATCAAAAGAACTTCTTTACTATATTCTATTTAGCCTAAAATATTTCAAAGGCTCTCTAAATATTTTTACAGCCATCTTCTTTCTGAAATTAGAAAACACTCCCAGCTTCATCTTGCGTAGTTCATGAAGTATATTTTTAAAGAAATGAGCCCAATTAGGACAAACCCCATCTACAAGGTAATATTTATTATAGTAATCGTTTTCATTGGTTTTATGATGAAGTCATGTTGATGAAATTGATAGAAAAACTAAAAGAAAGCAAGCCTTTTTGGAATTTCCACGATTTGTAAGAAGCATATAAAACTTATAATTTGTTTAAGTAACTCACTCACATTAAGGGATCTAGATGGCTCAAAGAAGGCATGTCAAACTTGAAGGTTCTTTGATACCACATCCTCAAAAATTCCCGTGATAATATCTTATTTACCTTAAAATTTTGCTTCTCAATCCTAAAAAGCTATTTCACCATACCGAGTGAATCCTGGAAATCCATAATTCAAATATTCGTAAATAATCACCTCCTACTCATCTGATATTGGTTCATATAAATGGTCTCTTCTAAAAATATTTTGAGACATAATATTTATGTGCTTTATCCAAGATGCAATTATTCATCAGTGGTATTAAAAATGTAGCCATAAGCTAACTGTCAGAGCGCCAATGACCTATTTTTTGGAATTTCAACAATCCTTTTATTCCGCAGAAATACTATGAAATAACGACGTTATAAATGATCAAAAAAACTTACCTGTCACTGTCTATTTAAATTATTCTTCTCATTGAGGCTTTTAGAAGTCCCCAAAAAAAGAAATTTGGGCATACAATATCTTCAATGAAGTTGATATTCTTGATACATAGATTTTTCAATAAAGTAACCCTTTATGAGCCTCTCTACACCCTTCACACATTTTTAAGAAATATTTGTTTCAATATCTGCCACAGGATCTGCTGTGGAATTGATGAGGAAATTAAATTCCTCATCATCATCTTCAAGGAATGTGGCTTGGTTCAGAAGTATATCTAAAATCATGTTGTATTTTCTTTAGTTGATTGAAACCACTGGGAAATGCCTTGTGTAACATGTCTAAATTACTAAAGGAATGGTACAGAAAAAAAGCTCATTGCATGAGAGCACTTTTCAGTACAAAAAACCTGCAACTTAGGCTTCCAGAATTTAAATTGCAGAAAATGCCACTGAGACAATTGTGCATGCTTCAAATCCTACAAGCAGACTTTTTAAATTCTGAATGCTTTCAAAAGAGTGCACAGCCTAAAGAAACAGCTTTTCAGGCACTGGAAGGGAGGTTTGCAGCTTATTTGAGGGTGCAAGGTGCTGAGAAGGTTGTTGAAGTGTTTTGAATTAGGTGAAGGGTTCATTAAGGTTTTCTTGTGAGAAGTCTTGAGAAATAATATTCAATCATTAAAAGTCATGAGATTCAAAGCATATTTTTTTCATTTTCTTGAGACTTCCCATTCATTTGAACTGAGTGGGAAATGAGTTTACAATTTCCTTATAACACTTTTGGTGTATTCATACTGTTTTTTGTATAGCCTCATTTTCTTCTTGGCATCATAATGGAACTCTATATATAAGCTGAACCCATGAGTGGGTTTGCTTTAAAGCAACCCTTGCTACTTCAACAAGCAGCATGACCTGTATTTGAAAGCATTAATTGCATTGCTGTGTGAACGGCCATTTATATTTGTTGTATCAAACTAGCAAGCCTGACTATTGGATACAATGTTTGACGGCACGGACTTTGAGAAATCTAATATTTAGGGCAAAAAACAGTGAAACTTGTCTTATTGAAAAGGAAGATCGGAGTAATTCGAAATTCACGAATGCTCTTGAATTAGGGCTCTGAAATAATAATCATTTTAAGCTATTATAACGACTGGTGCCTACACCACTGGTTTTATGTGGTGCAGATACATAAAAGAATTGCGAAAATGCTCCAAAGGTATTCTTCAAGTAGTTTGAAGTTGGTACGTTCAATCGTGTCCAAGTTATAACAATCTAAGACTTCCCGGATTGGTGCAACTCAAGTTTTAAGCTAGCAAGAATCGAACGAAGGGAAATTAAACAAGAGAAATGCACTGACTACCACTGAATGTACAATAAAACATATGGTAAAAATTTTTGACAAGGGGGGATATTCCCATGATAGCATAGCGGCCTCTAGTTATGGCTCGATAATTGTTATTTTGTTTCAGTCATAGGTTTGGGTAATTGATCGGTCAATGCCAAAGCAGCTGCGCGTCTCCTGCGTTTGACCTTCCACCATGATGGATCAGCCTTCGGCTTGGGCGGAGCAGTTTGAGTAGGCAAAGTTGGTTTGGGTGTCCACCGGGCGGGTAAAATCCTATGAGGAGTTTTCTGCAAAGTTTCAGCCCCTTTTTGTAATTTTTTGGTTAAATCTTCCGAATCCAGAGTTATCGGGCGGCCGGTTTCTGTGCCAAACCATAAAACATTCAAGAGGATTAGAACAGGAACCAAACAGCTAAGCTTCCGTGTTCAAGTGATGACGTACTAGTAATCGAGCCAGGTATTCGAATTTTTCCATTTCGAAGGATTTGTGTACCCTTGGGCAGTAGACCTACGTGAGAAGTAAAAGCATAAGATTCTACCAGGCGTCTTGTAGAACAACGCTGGCAATATCAGCCGTCAATTTGGTGAAAAACTCGAGCGCATACCTCGTCGCCTAAATCTAGACAAAATCCCTTGAGCTCCTCGAGAGGTTGAAGCAACAACAAACCGAAGGGGTATACGAGGCTTGGTACCCGGTGGTGAAGTTTTGGCTCTTAGTAATCGCAAGTCCTTGGGTTGATTAACTGTTGAAAATCAGTCAAATAAAAGTTGAGGACAATCGGATCAGCGAGCTGATTCCCACAAGATAAGATGTTTTTCAAGATAGTTCAAAGAAACCAAGAATACTAACTAATTCCACCAGCGCGGAGCAGCCTCAAAGCGCTCTCGGACGGTTGAGCACCAACTCCAAGCCAATACTTAATCCGGTCGACATCCCACCTAATATCTTTCCTCAAGATCCTTTCGCCGCCGTCTGCCATACCTGATTTGAGTCTTTCCAAAGCCCCAGGATCATTTTTCGTCTTTGCCAATTGGACGGTGTGTACCAGGTCAATCAGCGAGGGCTGTTTGACTCGCAAGATCGGATGAGGGGTATAAACCCCGAGCTGTTCCAGAGGCTTGGCATCTCGTCGTTTGGGAGCTTGGATGGCTACTAGGTGAAACAATGGGTGATTTCGTGGACCTGAACGAGCAAGACGTATTCGAACGACCATCGTTCTCAGAAATGAAATGTCGCCGCTGACCAATCCGAGTTGGCATCGCATACGACAACCGGCCACGCAGGCCAACCAAAGATGGCAAATCGCCACTTTTTCGGTTCCGGGTAGTACCTGCCCGCAGCCTGTACTGGGACAAGAAGTACTACCCTTGGGCAACATGTCAGTAAGTACTGATAAACTGCTTAGACGAAACAAGGCTCTTTGCAAATACTCTATTGGTTCTCATTGAGAGGGCATATCACAGTCAACGAATTTGTTACTACAATTCTACAACTAAACTGTAACTAACTCACATTGTACAAGTCAAGTGCAAGCAGTTAAATGTGTAATATAATTACTCGTCTCCAGGCTTCAACCATTCTTTGAGACAAAAAAAATGTACAATGGTCTTACTAGCCATGCGTGCGCTGGTAGGGGTGATGAGGTAGCCACTCTGAGAGAAAACTCTCTCAACTGCTGCTGATGACGCTGGGATCGACAAATAGCGGAGGGCAATCTTGCCCAGCTCAGGATACGCACCAGTGTTCATTTGTCTTTATATAGGTGCATGTGTGTATAACCAATTAACACTCTCATTAATCAAAACCACAGGAACACCCCAAACTCACCTTCCAATACTTCAAAATATCCTCCCCTTCCATTATTGGGTGTTAATTCTGGAGGTAGGAAAAAACTTCATCCATGTTGCCAGTCTGAGTTGGGTTTGTTGAGGTAAGTTGAAGAACACAGTCATATATCTTGAGCAACTTGTGCTGAGGTGAATCTTTGTTGGGACAAGGGGATGTGGTCGTTCACAAATCTTCACAGATGGGACTGCTATCTGCAGTTAGGATCAGATACTCCTGGCTTAGGGCATCCATTACCTCTTGGCTTTGCTGAGGAGAGAGCCCAATGAGCCTGAACATCCTCTGACAATAAGTTGTATTTAAAAGTGTTGCCATTAGGGTATCATTATTCTTCATTTCATGATTTTTATACTTGTGCATTTTCTTGATTGCAACATGACATGCTTGAGACCAAGCAGGGGGCGAGTCACAAGAATAATGATATAATTTCTTGATTAGCAAGTTGTAAACGGGGAGAGCCAAGTGTTTGGTTTGTCCTTCATGTTGGAATAAGTTGCAGGCCACTTTAAAAATTTGAAGGATGGTCCCCATGAACTCCATGGAAGTGCATAGGTGCTCCCATGGGGTGTTTGAGTATATAGTTGAATGCTGTTCTTGAGCAGTTGAGCATGCTGGACCTGTTTGAGAAAATAATTCCAACACATCATTGGAATTGATAAAGGCAAGAGCTTGGGTTCATGTGTTTGATCTCGGATGTTTATGAATACTTGCTGCTGAAATTGGCCTCTTGGGGTTTCCAGCTGCCTTATTAGAGAGCTCATGGTCTTCAGGTGATGATGGGTTCAGCTGACAGGTGATACAAATCCTTGAGAATCTGTTGTTGAGTCTCCAAAGTGGCAGTGTTGAGTACTTTTGCCTTGAAACATTTGGTATAACAAGAAGGCACACTTGACTTGTGTTTGAGGGCTGTCAAAGGGCAGGTAATGGTTTTAGCACTTTCATTAGTTCGATAGAATAAGAAACAACTGACATTTTACTTGTAAAATCTGGGTGTCATTTTCACAATCACTTTTGACAATGGGGAATTTCTGGTTGGACCAATAATGATTGAAATACTCATAGTCCTCATCTGTGAGCTGCCCCATAGACTTCAAAAATTCTTTGACTACCAAACAGATAGCATGACAGGCACCACGATGATATTGCTCTTGACCTGGCCATTGGAATCCTATTTCCTGGAATTTACCTTTCAGGTGCTTAGCCATGGTGATGTTGCTTGATGTGTTATCAGCAGTAATTGAATAGACATGATCCAGGAGACCTTTCTCTTCAATTGCATCCCCAAAACAAGAGTCCAATGCTTGACCACTATTATCACCATCCATATTCTCAAATGCAAGTAGCCAGTTATTGAGAACAAACTCACACTTGTGAATCCATTTGATTACTACTGGTCTTTAGTGGTCCAAGCATCAATTGCAGTGCACACCCAAGTGCTCTCCGGTAATTGCTGGAGGGTCTTCAGAAGTGACTGTTTTCTTGTTAGTAAGTTTTTTCGGCAATTGCAGCAATCTGTTTTTGACGTGGCCATGCAAATGGTTGTGCAAGATGATTCAAGATATGTCTGAAACAAGCATCTTCAAAGATTGTAAATGGAAGATGAGCTGGAACAATGAATTTGACTACAAACTGTTGTTGGCATTGCATTTCATCAATGGCCATCTTCAATTAGTGTTGAGGATCAATGGCACCAGGTGCTTGCATTGCCCATTCCTGTTGGTGCCATGGGAAACAGCTTCTGTGTTTGTTGATGTTGGAGGTATTACGTACAATGACAGGTGCAATAATTGCATTGGTATTTGAATCTAAAAATGTACTTGATGGGATCCCATGTGCCATTAGCATCCAATGCCTGATCAAATTTGGGAAAATGTCAAGGATCAGCTGGGCCTCTGGGATATAGATAAAACAAACATACTGAGTAGAAATTGTACACTGAGGAGTGTTGTACTTCTTTTTTGTTGTCCATTAGGGGTTTGAAATGTTCTGAAAGTGGGGATGCCATACCTGAGGACCCATCAGGGCTTTCTTCACCAATCATTTTGTGAGCTTTGGAAGGTGAGCTGCTTGGGGGATTTGGTGAAGATTGATGAAATAGAAAAATACCAGGAATATTGGTTAGAAAAGGGGGAATTTTTGCAGATGGAAAGCCTTCAGATTTCAAAATTGTTGATAATTCAAGTTAGGAACCATTGGCATTCTGGAAACAACTGTGGAGCTGTGAAGGGGAATCTGTTTCAGCACATGAGGGGTTCTTTGGGATTCCAAGCTAGATGAGGTTGGGTCCTAACAAATATGTTTAGGAATGAATGAGAAAATGCTTGGTGAGAGCTGCATAGCCTCATTTATATTTAAGGGTGCAAAAACGTCCAATATCTTCATTCTTGAGTTATGTTAAAATACAAGGGTGCAAAAGTGTGAGAAAGTGAGCTCGGAGATTGGGTTTTCAGAGTAATTAACGACCTCACAAAAATTAGGAGCTGGATCTGGTCAAGCCAAACATCTACAGAAATGGCCAATGCCATTGCCAAACTTTGAGTTATTGATTGGGACAAAAAATTTGAGACAGTGACAAAATCACCTGGGCTTAAGGTTGTAATGGGGAATTTGTGGATGCTTCTGATTTGGTTTTGAGGATGTTTGGTAGATTATTCTGAGCTTCCAAGGACTCAAAAAGAAAATTTGGGTTGTGTTGGGGATCAGGGATTGATGAATTTGGTTGCAGTATGTAGGTTTTATGACATACTGGACAGATCTAGGGTGGTTATGTCCTGCACAGGGGACATACCAAAAGTTAGCATGGTCCGTCACCTAAAGGCTGAATCCAGAGACCAAGAGGCCATATCTGAGGCCAACAGCCAACTAAGGGAATAAATGTGTGACAGGTGGTCAACTTGCAATGGTTCATGTCCTTGGAAGTTGAAACTTGAAACAATTAAAGCCATTCATTTGAGATTATGAGTATAATTAACAGGTAAAGCAAAAAAAAAGGACTTCACCATATAAAAATACTTAATCAAAAGAAAAAAACTTTCTCTTTTGGAATTTATACAATTTATTTGAGACTTTCATGAGCTTTCAGCCTCAAGCCCTACAGGAAAAAGAAGAGCAAGAGGATGTAAATTAAATTGACTCTAACTCATAATTAACTGAAGACTATTGAGAAATAGAAATAAGATATAAAGTGTAAAGGGTATGATATGGGATCTATTATAAGCCAATTTCCCTTTATTTATCCTTCCTCAAGGCCCACTCTAAGCCATTCATTCCTGAATAAAACTCTCCTTGTACCCACTCATTACAATATATTCTGAAAATGTCAGCCTGTGACTCAAAACAGAGCACCAGCATGACATCCAACATACCATAAGTAATGGTATGAGGAGTATTGGACAAATATAGCCAATACAAGTAAATTATAAAGAGAAAACCTCCTCAAATATAATAAGAAAGGACAAAGATATGCCCTATCAAAGATAAGACCAAATAAGCAAAAACTCTTATTCTAGCCTCTAATCTAACTTATACATATTTCATGAAACCCCAACCAGAATGGTTTTTTTCTTGAAGCTCTAAGGTAGAGCTATCCAATGGTATCATCTATTCATCTGTAGCACTCCTAAATCAGGAGATACCATTATACCACCTTTTTTCCACCAACAACCCCTCAAAGGTGTAGGAGGGCTTGTACAAAACTGTACAAAAGTACAGCCAAATTGAAGGTCTGAGTGAGAGATTTAATTTGAGATACCTTAGACCCCTCTATCTTCAAAATTGACAGAGGGATCTTGGTTTAAAGGTTTACATCCCAAAATACAGGATTTCTGAAACTAACCATATAAAGAAACCCCTGTATCTTTGGAATATATTCATACAGTTGTAAAGTGTTGTATACCAAACTGTAGATCTAATCAAGCCCTACAATACTGTAGCATTGGAATACAGATATCTTCTAAATTGGAGAAGATATCTGGCTTGGAAGGTTTTGAAGCCTCATACTGATGTACAAAAATACATCCAAAAACTTAAAGTCCTTATAGCTTTTGCTATCTTAGAGAAGGGTAAGCATGAAGCATATCAAATTGAAGAGCTCATTAAGCCCTTCAATTCTGTGCTCTTGGATTCTTGATATCTCAAAAACTGACTAAGATATCTTGGTTGGAAGTATTTTGACCAATACTGGTCTGTACCAAACCTGTACCAACCAGTACTGGCTTGATACTTAAAATAATGGTTGTTTAAAGCTTAAACCCGCCCAGAATGACTAATATTAGTCATCCAGACACTCTGGACACGTCACAATGGTGCTGACGTGGCCTGTGAAGAGTTTTTTCACCCTGTATTGATCCAGAATGATCATTTGTGGTCCAAAAACCACAATTCTGACTATGCTGACGTCAGAATTGATGGTACAGAACCACAACCCAGCCTCCAGAGTGAAAATTTTCACTCTGTAGACGTGTGAAGAGCCTACCAGTCTTTCACAGTCCTCAGAGGAGATAAAAGCAGGTCTTTCCTCACTGGAAAAGACTCATCTTATAATGAATTAGCATCCTTACGTAGTAAAACTGTCTTATACCAGTAGTACTCTTAGGATTATATTGATATAATTAAAATATAATTATTGTAGTGTTTCTTTACAGTCAAAGATATTAGAGCATTGCAACCCAGGTCCTCAATAGACTCATCACCACTGTTACCACATAGCAGTAGGACCTGAAGATTTCATTTATTATTTATTTTTTGTGTGTCACAGTCATAGTGCTAGCTTGTATTTACTATTTTTAAGCTACTACATAGACTCACCCTGACAGAAAATCCTGAATGAAATGGTCCACTTTAAAGATAGTCATATAATGATAATATCTTGAGAAATAAAAAGTTTAAATATTAACTAACCAAATACCTCTTTAAAATCTTGTCCTTTGAGTATGAAAAATCCTCTTTGGTACTTATATTTTATACTCTAAGAAATCCCTTATTGACCGTTTTCATAAATTACTGATACAATAAAGCTCTTAAGAGCTGAAAAAAGAAAAAATAATTAATATTAAGTTTGAATATTAATTAAATAATGATAAGACTATATTATCAATTTTTACAAAATGTTCAAAATCCAAACATAATAATGGATGTGAACTTGAAAGTAACTGGAATGGATTATAAATGATATTTTCACAAACCATACCTTCTGGTGAAAAGCAATTTCTATGGCTTCTTTCAGGGTATTGGTTTAACTAAAATTACCTTCCCAAATCCATAAATTTTTAAGCCCTTTTTTTACATATACCAGTTTAAAATCATTCTGAAATCCATACCTACAGAATACCTCTGTACATTAAATTAAAGGGAACTAAATAATTTAGTCTTTTCAGAAATGTTTAGGGGGTATGATAGATTTATTGAAACAAAATTTCAAGATAAAGTTGAGCAATAAATCAAGAATGTTCTCCATATATTAGTGGAAACCTTTTACTATTATCATTTATTTAATTGATCTCTATGAGCTTTCAATGACTCAATAAACTGACTCTATTAATCAGATTATTTGGCTTCAAAGTTAAAAGCTTAACTTAATAATGTATAAGTTTCCTCTTTGACTTCCAAAATTGGAGTTATGGGAATATAGGTCTTGTTTTAGTCAGTTTCTTCAAGATCTTTATCATTGAAAGTCTTTTAATTCAAAATGTATCCTGTTTTTATCTCAATATTATTCATATCCTCATTGAAAGGGCTCAATAAAACCAAAATGAAAATCCTATTTGATGGAGCTATTGGGCTTATTTCTTGATTCCCAGATGTCACCTATTGAAATGATGTTTCTTATTTAATGAATCCAAAATATTCAGGAATCATATTGACCTTAGTGATTAATTTTTTATTGTTTCTGGAAAAATTCAATATTGAAACCAGTGAGAAATATAAATGGAATTGAGCTAATATATTTCAAAATTGAATCTCAAATTAATTTAATTGTGGAAATTATTTATTAATAACACTATAAATATTAAATAATATTCTTATTTTAAATTTAAATTAATACAATAATCTAGTGGCTTTGAAAAGAGAGGTGATTTTTTTTGAAAATGAAATAAAGTTTATATGTAATGAACCCTTTTTAGGGCTTCATGAACCCTGACATTATCAATAAGTAGTGAAATATTGTATTTATTCTTTCAAAAATGATTTTTCAACCAATTAGAAATTCTTAAATTAATTTTCTTTTGTTCATCCAAGATGTTGAATTAAATTAATATTGATTAATGAGTTCAATTCCATAGTTTTTTTGAGGCAGCATTGTGAGTACTTTTACTTCCAAATTAATAGTTTTGTAAATAACTCATTTAAGGCTTCATTCAATGTTACGGAAATGTTAATACCTGTTTTATCTATATTTTACCCTTGCTGCAGATATTATTCCAACTCTTCCTAATATGGAATTCTGAATCAAGCTGAATTATTTCAGATTCATATAAAGATATTTCAAATAAACTAGGACTCATACATATTATTTACCCCAAAGATGTCATTAGAGGAATATTTAGAGAGAATTTGGGCTAGGAAAATAATTTCATCTTATACATGAGAAAGACTTGTTGAGCCTCCTTAAACATTAGATTTAAGATTATTTGAATCATTCCTTTTCTTAAAAAAATGAGTTACTTCACTTGAAAAATGAAGAAGCTCCTTAATTGGGCTTTTGAAAAATCCATGAAAAGTCCTTACTCTTTTTAATAGAGGATAGTGCCTGTCATAAATATAATGTTTTGAATTTTTGGTTGAAACCAAGTTTCAAGAATTACTTAAAGCTTAATATGATTGAAATTTTGATCCCATTTGTTCCTAAGAAATCCAGAAGCCAGCCTTATGAACTTGGATTTGTGTTTCATCCTTCAGATAAGCTTAGCTTTGGCGCTACTTGAGTAATAGATGATTATAGATTTTTATGGAATGTGCTTCTGTAACACATTTCATTTCTCCATTAGTATGATACTAATACAAACAATTTTTTCTTTTTAAATCATTGTAAAAGGGCTTCTGGTTCCAATTCTACACGAGTTAAAATTTGGCTGGAATTTCTTCTATTTTTTCTAGCTCAGCATCTTGTAAAACAATTTTATGTTTGTATCTGTTCATTTTTTTATTTTATGATTTTGAATAATACTTTGGATGAAATTTTTCAGTTATTTTGACTTTATTTTTGTAAGAATGATGGTCTTTTTGACATCATTATTCTCATCAAGAAGTCATTCTACTACTACATGTTCACTGACATTTTTGGAAAGGCAAGATAGTTCCTGAAAAGACATTGAGCAAGCATTTGGAGACTTTCAAGCACAATGGGCTATCATAAATATACCATTCCAATTTTTCTCATTCAAATTTATTTTTGATATAATGTGCTGCTTCATAATTCTACACAATATTATTATAAAAAAGAACAAAACCTATGGTTTATTGCTAAGTGACTCATGCACTACATCTTCAACTAGGGTGATTCCATCACATAATGATTCTTAGCTATTGCATACCTTCAACACAATAATACTTTATAAAATGAATGTCTCCATCATGAACTAACCAAAGATTTAAAAATACACAATCGCATTCAGAATGAAATTTAAGAGTAAAAAATATGATTTGTCTCACTTTTAAGTTTAATTTTCATATTTTTGACATATTGCTCAGCTCATTAAATTCAATATTTATTTACTTTAATCATCTACCAGATCCTCTTCCCTTTTATTGAAGACCTCTAGATCATCTTGAGATGAGAAGTGGAGTTCAACCCTGGAGCTATTTTGCATAGCCTCCATCTTTTTCTCAACAATTTCCAAGGCACAATCCTTCATTTTCTGGTGGTTTTCACTATTTGAATTCTCTAAGAGCATACACTTTTGCTTCTTGCATCTTATTGGTTGAATTTCAAAAGGTGATTGGTAATTGTTGTCAGAGGAAATCAGTTGTTTTTAATTTTGACTTTCTGATGGTTTTGAGTGTCTGGAACTTTCCAGATATTTTGAAACCAAATCTTTTTTTTGTATTTGATCCTTCTTGAGCGCATTTTGGTGCATTACCAACAGCTTCCAAAGCCAGTAATAGCTCAAGTTCTAACACTTTGTTGTTTTCTTGATAAACCTCTTTCTCCAACTTTATCCAATAAGATGGAGATGATCCACTTTGAGGACTTGCAACTAGTCTATCATAAATTTCTGAAAACTTAAGGGTTACTGTATTGAAGGCCGGAAATCTATTTTTTTGAAAAAAAGGTAAGATTCAGTAGTATGAGGTAAGATAGAAAAGCCTTACCAAATAAAAATTTGATCAGAGTCATTCCAATTTATGTTGCTGAAAGAATTGAAGTGCTGTGCCACTTTAACATAGAATTTTTCGCCTGTTTGATTTGTTACAGCCTCTGGGTCTTGGCTAAAATTTACCCAAAATTTTGCAATATGTTCCTCTTCACAAGGAAGCCAGTATGGTGACTGTTTCATTTGGTTTTATTTAGGAAGAAATCTCAGCCATTTTTAAATAAGAGTAGAGAAATTTGGAGGAGAGAAGGAGGTTTTGAGAGTGGAAGAAGTGTTACCAAAGGGATTGATTGGTTCCGTAGGCGGATAGTAAATCTACGTTCCTCCTGCAGAACTCTATGGAATTCTTTCTGTACAGAATGTGATACATAAGGCAAGTGCGAGAGAGAGAATTGGCCCATTTTCTGTAAAATCTTGTTAAAGAAGAAATTTACAGAAACATTTGTGAATGCTCTTACATTCATAAATGGATTTATTTCACACTTTTTTTATTAAGAATTAAGAACATTTATATCAAGAATGGTACAATTTTAAGTAAATAATTTAACACTGGGAATGATATTTACATAACCATGTCTTCATGTATTTATATTTCTATGCTGTAGAGGAACTGATTTTATGTACAATATGACAAAGATATGAAATTTTGGCTGCTACCTGTAACTTATTATCAATATTCTTTGTTCTCATAATGTGATAATCTATTTAAGACCTTGATTAATATCAATATTCTGGGGTTTATATAGTATTATGACCTTACTACAGTTTTTTGGTCTTTAAGAGGTGCTATTAATGAGGAATTTGCCCACTGATAATAGAAGGACTAATTGGCCTCTATGAAACATGAAAAAATGAGGTTGGACTTAGTGTTAGTGCTGAAAGAATTAAAGGAGAAACACTCTATGAGGAGCCTTCTCAACCGCTACTATAAGAAATTAAAGCTTCCAAATATTATTACTACCATGAAAATTAGGAGTTTCATGAAACCATTAATAGTAGCAGCAGGAAAAAGAAGAATATTTCAAATATCATTTAAATAAACCTAAATTATATATTGTAAACATTTTCTAAAGATTTTGTTTCAGCTAGAATTAATTACAAAGATTTTATTGAGCTCAAGAGATATTAGACTCTGGTTAAAATAAATTACCAAAAGAAAAAAATGATAGCTATGGAAAAAAAGCTATCTTTTTGAATTACACATATATTGATAGATTTCCCTGATTTTAAAGCTAAAGAAAAGATTTAATTTATTCATAAATATTGGATAAATATGTACTATCACTTTAGAATGAAGGCTCAAGATAATTCCTAAAAGAAAAAAGGATCTGGGAAATAAATTTATTTTTTTCTCCTGATTTTGAAGAAAAGACTCCAAGAAGGATCAGAAAAGAAAGCCAAATTCTCTGAGCTCTCAATTTCCTTAATATAATCTCAATGATTTCCAACCATATGTGAATATTATTTGATATTGAATGCTAACATATTTATAAATTATTCCTGCTTATTACTAGATGTGATACTTTATATTTAATAATTATTAGCTTATTTCAGAGTACTAACTATCTTACTGAAAGAATAAATCAACCATCAATTTCAATTTGAACTAATATAAAAATCCAATTTTGGAAATAAATTTTCAAAAAATACTTCAAAGCTCATATCATAATCACCTTAGAGATACATGAGTAAGTATATTTTTATTTAATCTTATGATTATATTAATATAAAATGTAGGTATTTGGAAAATTAATTTATTATACACACTTAATATAGTCTTGATGATATAAAATATGTTTAAAATTTCTCAAAAATATATCAAATTTTCTACCATCAATTATTAGAAGAATAGTTCTAGCTTCAATGACTTTTAAAGTCTATGGATGGCTCAAAAGAGTTTTTATTTTTGGACAAAATATTCATTTTTTGAATAATAACTTTCAAGAAGTAATGCTTCTAGATATAAAAGAAATCTTTGACATTACATTTTTATAGAAATTGTTAACCTATATAACAAGACTTATCATTTTGATTAATTATATAATAATAATTTTATGTAGAAAATCTGGGATAAAGAAAATAATGTAGAACAGCTGGAATTTCTTAAGAATCATTTTACTGATCACGAATGTATTATTAAAGGTAAAATCTGGGATAATTTTCTTTGAGAATTTCTGAAGCTGAATACATTAAAAAAGAGTTTACCTGAAATCTCTGATGATTAATTAGATTTTAAAGATAATAAAATAGACATGCGTTTTTAAAAATATATAGCATATATTTATCAGGAGCAGACCGCATATAAAAGTAGTTTATATGTCTCCAAAAGGATTGACTTTTTATCCCTCTTATATATAAAACAATGAAGGATAAATTTGATTGCTAATAGTATTTCAGTAAATTGATTTTCTATGAATTCTCCTCTCAATACACCCAATGGGTTTTCTTTAACCTAAATAAGACACGTATATGTATATATAGATATATAGTCTTATATGTGCTAAATTATAAATAATAAATATTTGGATTTAGCTAGAACAAAAGCCAAAAATATAATAAATTATCAATTCTTAGATAACTATACAATTTTTTCTTTATATGAAGCTTTTCTTTTATTATTCTTTGTACCCTCTAAGTATTTATTTAGTGTCTCATTGGTATGGATATATGATTTCCTTAAGGAAGCTGAAAGAATGATTGAGAAATCTCCATTCTAAATTCTTTGAATTTCAGAAAAAACATTTCTTTCAAGAATTTCAGATCCATTTCCATACTTATAGCCTATCTTGGTCCAATTGGACTTTGATTGTCAATCCCAAATTTTTGAGTCAGAAGTTTAATAAGAGCCAAAAACAGATCCTATACTAATTTCTGGAAGTCCTGAAGTACTTCTAAAAAATCTCCATCACTTGTTACTTTTTATCAGTCCGAATTCCAAAAAATAATTAAGGAAAACCATCCTAAAAATAATTGAAATATATTGCCTTCTATTCTAGATAATTTCTGAAGCAAAAACTTAAGACCAATTTATCTTTATATATTCTTCAATTAATCAAATCTTAGATTTCTCATTCATAAACAAGATACTACACTTGATATCTAAGAAGCCTGACAGAATTAAACAAATAGTTTATACATGATTTCACAAGCTTTCAAAACAAAAAAAAACATAAATCATTATTAATAAATAAGATATTGATGTAAAAATTAATTATTTGTTATCTCAAAGTAATATTTATGATAAATAAATAATCATTACAAAATAAATAATAAGCCTTCAATGATCCTATAATCAATTTTAAATTGATTTGAATATGAATATGAAATTTATAGAAAAATAGGAAAATACATCTAGTATGATATATATTTATTCTTATTAAATTAAGCTAAGTTTCATAATTATTGGGAAAAATTTGCATATTAACCTTTTCAAACAGGAATATATATCAAAGATTTTGAATCAAAAATAAAACAAAATTTTGGTAGAAACTAAAATAAATTATTATGAAATAATTCTTCCATATGTAAATATATTTATAAAGTTTTACCAAATTTTAGAAAGAAAGTTTTGGATATAAAATTACAAACTTTTTTGAAATATAATCTCATTTTAAAAAAAAACTTAAAATATACTTATTGGTTTTGTCAAATTATATGTAATAAATTACTTATATGTATAGCATTTTTCTAAAGAAATTCCACAAGGGCCTCATGAATTAATAGTTCCCATAATTAATTCAAAAAACAAGTACTAAAATGATTATTATTATTTCTGAATCCTTTTCAAAAGGCCATTTTGCTAATTTTTAATTTAAAAGAAAGTGGGGCTTTGAAGTCCCACCCATTTTTTTGAACAAACAAAACTAATCTGGATAGAAATTCACATACAAGACCCCCAAATAAAAATCTCAGATGAAATAGGAAAATCTATGTGGCTGGCCCTCATTTTTCAGGACTCATATCTATTTATTTGTTGGGATTTCATAGTGGTGCAAAAAAAAGCAAAATGGGCTAATACAATAAAAATAGTCCTCCAAAAAGGTTTTTTTGTGTAGAATTGACCAAAAATAATAATACGAATTACTGGAGAATGCAGAAAAGAGCCTTCAAGCTGAATTTATGTGAGTTTTTGGGCCTTTAAAGAAAATTCTTTTTGATATTTCTAATGGTTTTAAAGGGGAAAAAATTGCAAAAATTGAGGCTTTATGACATGTTGAAGCGCAGTTTAGGCCATTTTTACTCAATTAAGGGGGAAACCTTAATTATTTAACCTTTCTAGCTTATCAATATATTTGTATTTTCTGAAGCTCCTTGACCCATTCCACTTTTAGTCTCCACTCATTTTGAGAGGAATATAACATGCTCAAATTCGGAAGGATAAGTCATATGTAGTTTTTAGTCAACCAAAATATAAAATTAGCTCCAGGTTTTGTGTTTATATTGATAAATTATCATAAATAAAAAGGATTTGTGTTTTTTATTATGTCTGGTACACACCATAGCTTCCAAAATATAATTTTTCTTCCAATTAATGTCAATTTTAGGTATTAGAAATACAGAATAGGTCTTAAAAAGTCAAGGAAACAAGGTCACAATTATTCAAAAAAAAAATTTAGGTTGTTGTTGGGGGAAGAAATAATGAGATAATGAGGAAGAATTACTCTTTAGTAAAGTGAAACTAGCCTTGAATACCTGTTGGGAATTCAATCTCCCAATTATGGAATTGAAACTAAATATCTTCTGATTTATGGAGTATAATAGCATTCCAATATTTCCAAACCTTCATCCACACAACCCTAAATAGCTTTCAGTTTGTGATGAATCCTCTTATTCTTCTCAATTTCTTTTTTAAAGTGACTTTTTACACCTTCACACATATATAAAGTATCCTGAGTAAAATATGCTACACTTATGAAGCCAAAGTGTCCATCTCCAATCACATTGAGTAAATTAATGAGGTATGAAATTATCAATTATTGGAGATCTATCATTTCCAGAAAATGGGAATATGGAAGGATGAATTATTATTCATAAAATCACCCAGAAGAGAATATAAAGAGTTAATATCAATAACATATATCTTGTAGAAAGCCTTCAATAAGAGATATTTACTTCTACAATAATCACATTCAAAGTCAAAATATGGAAATTTCTGGGCCAAATTCTGTGAGGGTTAGTTCTCAATTCTTTATTACCTTCTCACTGTGATACCAGGATTAAATCTGGAGGATCTTTCTATTTTGATATCATAGAAAATCTTGAAAACTTCATTCTTGACCTTGAATTTAAAAATTAATTCAGAAGAGGTACCCTCAATTTCATAAGGGTCCTATCCTGGAGTAGCTTTTGATGGATTTTTTTTGTGAATTTGTGGTTATTCATTGTTATTTTTTTCTCTTGGTTCTCTTCATAATTTTTCTTTTTTTTGATTAATTACCTAAAATAAAACAGCATAACTTTCATTTTTTTCTTTAAACCTCTTTATCTTCCTCTGATTTAAGTTGCTTTTTGAGGATCTTGGGTATGGGGAAGCAGTTTAATCCCCATCAGGAACTCTTAAGTAAATGTTAATTATTCCATTAATTTATATAAAGGTCTTTATTGAGCTTAATTTAATATATTTTATAAGATTTAATTGTGGAACTCTTCTCTTTCTTTTCATAATTATGCATTTATATCATACAAATACACCTTTAAATAAAATATTTTGAGCAATAAATTTGATGATAATACCAACAATTAAACATAAAAAATAGACTCAAGTGACATTTGGAAAAGAAATATTTCATTTTGAATAAGATCCTGTTCGATGGAGATTTTTGGATTTGATGATTTTATGGGAGTTAAGTATTAATTTTTCAATTTAATATTTCCTTTTTCTGAATAATGAACCCTTCCCAAAGGATAATAGAAACCAAATCACGAGAGATGAGAAGATATTAAGTAAGTATCAATAAGGATCTTGAATTTTTAATTAGAAATAATTCCCAAAAATTCATGATCTTGTATTTAAATGGAAATATTGATTATTTTAATGACCTCTAAGAGGTCACAAGCTTACTTGTTAATATGAAATTTTACCATAGCATTAACAACTCAAGATATCCAAGTGAATTAGTTTCCTAAATTGAGGATTTTTTGTCCATCAGGAAACAAAAAACTTTTTAAATGGGATCCATGTTTTTCTGAGGTGATTAGAAATAGCTTCAGGAAAGTTCTTTTATAATCTCAACCAATTTTAATTAAAGTATTTATTTTTAGAGGAGTAAGCCACCTACAGGAACTCAAAAAAAAACCATGCATCATTACTATGAGGGGAAGAAAAAGAAATAAATTAAAAGATTATAAATTGATTTAATTAGTTAAGAAATTTTTCTTTTGTAATCCTCCAATAATTCTTTGATATTAGAAAGAACATTTTTTTTTTGATGTTGAAAATACATAGAATTGTCTTTGATTCAGAAAATAACCCCTTAAAAGAATTCAAAAATAAAAAGTCTCTGTTCACAGAAAAACCAGGAGAGTGAGTTATTTTTTGGGATTTCAGGATCTCAGTTTTTAATATTTGGAGGGAGAGGTAGTAAGAGAGTTCACTTTCATCGAATAAGGAAAAAATATAAATATAAAATCTCCTGTATGTTTATCTCAATACAAAAAAGTACATAGAAATGAGACATTATAAATTTTTGTCTTGTAAGTATAATAAGCAATGAGGAAAAGATCGAAGATATATATAAGTCTCAAATATTTAGGATTCAAGAAAATAATGAGTTGATGTGGCCAAAATAATCAGATAAAGAGTGGTGAGTGAAATTATCATTATTTAAGATGTTGAAAAGGGCTTCAATAGGCTTTATTCCTTTATTAAGTTCCTTGTTTTCTTTTTTTTCATTGAAAATGTTTTTCATCATAATGAGTAATAAATCTTATCTTTATTCTGAAAGCTTGGATTGAATCTAATTTGGCTTCATATGTGAAGAAATTCAAACTACCACATGAGAGACCTCCTATTAATCAATATTCCTGTTTGTTGAATGCACCAAATTATTTCAGAATGTGCCATGATTATTTTCTGAATTTCTTACCTTAAATTTCCAAATCTCATTATTAGTGTATTTCCTTAAATAAAGTTAAAAATTAAAATCAATTTTTTGTGGTTGTATAATGTTTTTGATCATTACAACTCTTAATTATAGAACCAGATATTTCACATCTTTCTTTAGTTTTTTTGTCTTCATTATTTTCCATTTCTTTCAAATGCCTCTTTGAAATATTTAAGAAAGAGTTTATTTGAATTGAAATTTCCTTAAGTGGGTGGATTTCACATTCTAAAAGTATTTTTTTGAAAAGATTAAGGTAAAATGTGTGGTTGAAAAGGTTTTGAGAGGTTTTTTTTTAAAAAGTAGGAAGTTTATTCTGAAAAAATGGTGTTTTTTTTTAAAAAAAAAATAATAAAATAAAAGTGGTTAGATGAATAAGAAGTGGGTTTTTTTGTATCAAAAATAAAATTTATTTTTCTTAAAAAATGATATTTTTTTTTATTTTGGAAAAGGGGGTTTTCTCTCTCAAAAAAAAAGAAGAGATTTTCTTTCATTAAGAAAAAAAAAAGTTTTTTCTCAAGAGGTTATTTTAAGTAAAAGAAAATTGTTTCTTTTATTTTGTAAAAAAAATTTCAGGGGGATTCACCAGAATCTTTTTTAGCTAGACAAAGAATTAATTGAGGCCTGGAAATTGTTAAATTTATGTAATTTTTGGAGTTCAATTAAAGAATCTGTGGCATTAATTTAGAAAGACCTCATATATATTTATAATTTCTAATTAATTTAAGAAGAAATATTTTCTTTTTCAAAAAAATAAATAAATAAATAAATATCAAAAGATTTTTTTATAATATTTGAAAAATTAAATCTACTTATTGATTCTATTTTTTAAAATATTAAAAATAATGAAATAAAGAAAATTTTCTTTTTTTTTAAAAAATTAAATATTTTTTTTTTTTTGAAAAAATCAAACAATAATTTTTCTTAAAGAAAAAGTCATGAAAAAAAAACAATATGTATATATATTAAATTTTATAATATAAAATTATTTAACTAATTAAGTTTTCTTTTATTAATCTATTATTATTATTATCAATATTATTGTTATTTATCTTTAAATATAATAAATTAAAATTATTTATTTAATCATTATTATATTTTAATTTTTTTGAATTTTCTTCTTTTAAAAACTTTAAAAAAATGAATAGATAGAAAATTACAAGATATTTTCAAAGAAAAATTAATTGAATTAAAAAAATTTTTTTATACATAATTAAGATACTATAAAGTCAATTGAATTAAATATAAAACAAATATTTAAATTTATAATATAAGTTATTAAATGATACACAAAAAAAAATATACTAAATTAATACCTAATATCTTTATTGATTAATTAAAAATATGATTTAAGTTTATGTTTTTTCAAACAAAAACAAAACAAATTTTATTATAAAATATGTATTTCTAATATTAATAAATAAATAATAAAATTGAGGGAATTGCTAAGCAAATTCCAAGGGTGTGCTGAATTGATGCCATGGCCCCACTCATGACCCCCCTATGCCTTGTGCCAGGCATTGATTTAGAAAAAATTGGCAATTTTTCCAAAAATAAATGCCATAATGACCTCATTTTTTCTGTATTTTATATTTTTTTCTAATCTTAGCTGGGGCCTTAAACACCAAAGAATTTTTTTCAAAAAAAAAAAAAAAAATTAAAATATTTTTGGCCAAAAGGCCATTTATTATAAAAATTCTTCCAAAAAAAGAAAAAAGAAAAAGTGGAAATTAAGAAAAACACTTCAAAAAAAAAACTGGGGTATAAGAAAGAGGGAGATCTAAAGGGATTTCTATATGCTTATAGACCTAAAATTCATATCTTGATTAGGATTGCATAACAGCCCAAATGAGGGAAACACTTCCAGTTGATTTTTTTTTAAAGAAAAATCTTTTTGGCCCTTTTTTTTCTTAAAAAAAATGGTTCAATGGTATTTTTGGTGCAAAATTGGGCCAAAAACTGGGGAGGTATTCTGGATTTGATTTAGCAAGACAACAGAATGCATTCAACAACTTGGTTACTAAATTAATGGGTATTTTTTTAAATCAACACCAATACAGTAACAATTTAGTACAAAATTGTAATTTATTTTACAATTAAATAAATCAGATGAAATAGTTGTTTTCTTTATATAAAAAATAAAACTTTTTTTTTTTTAAAAAAAAAAATTAAAAAGTAGCTTCAAATAAGGGGATTGGTAAATTAATTTAAGACTTTTAATAAAGTTAAATAAATGGTTTTTTTTTTTTATGAATTCTTAAAATGGAATTCTCAAAATTTTATCATATTTCTTTATTATTAATTCTTTTTTTCCACTTTTCTTTTCTTTTTTTTTTTTTTTTTTTGGTCTTCTAAATAACCTGGAGGTTCTTTTAATAGATTTATAGATTTTTTTTTTGATTGAACAAAAAATTTAAATATTTGATGTTTTTTTTTTTTTTTTTTTTTTTTTTTTTTTTTTGGCCAAAGTAAAAAGTCTAAGAAAAAAAAAAGTTTCATGAAATGATATTCCAATTAATTATTAAATCCAAAAAAATAATTTTTTTCTTTTTAATGAAAATTAAATATTTCAAGTATACAAGAAAAAAAAAAAAAAAAAAAAATTAACTTATAAATAAAGAAATCTTTTGTTCTTTTTAGTAAAATTATTAATGATCAAATTTTTTATTAATTTTTGGTAAAAAAAAACAAAAAAAAAAAAACAAAAGATTATAAATTTGTTAATGAATAAATTTTTACCAAAAAAAAAAAAAAAAAAAAAAATCTCTTCAAAGTAAATTCCTTTTTTTAAAAAAATTCTTAACATCTATAGCTTTATTTTTTTTTTTTTAAAAAAAAATAACTTTTGAGATTCTATAAGTGAAATCTCATTTTATATTTTTTTTTCTCTTAAATTTACAAAAAAATGGACATTTTGATCATTTTAGCCAAATTAATTTCTCCATAAGGATGTAAATTATTTTTTTGGCTGCTTCAGGCATGAAAAAAGAATCTTAAAATGAAACAAAGGAACATATAAAATGGTGAAAAAATGATCAAAATGTGAAGATTATTGGTAAAAACATGTAAGTACTTATTTTAATTTACCAATTCCCTTAAAAAATAGTTCTGAAAAAAATATATAATATATATATACATATATATTCAAATTAATACAGTTATTAAACAAAGAATTTTTTTTTTGGCTCAATTGCTTCACATATATATATATCTTTCAAGTTTTTTTGTGTTTTTTTTTCAAAAATAAAAAAACATGCTAAAAATTGATTCAAGTTATTATAATTGGTTGTTGTTTTTCTTACTATAAATCAAATTTTTCTATCTTGTAAGTTAAACTATTTATTTGCAATTTTAAGAGTTAAATCTCATTCCTGAATGAATTTTTGAAATAACATGGTAGTATTTGAGGATTCTAGGAAAGTTGGCAATGGGTTATATTGTTTTTTTGGAATATCCCTGCCCTTACTGAAGTGGGCCTACAGTTCTTTCTTAATCCTCCTCACTTTTTTAGAGTCTCTTTAGGCTATAGTCTCAATATTGTTACTTAGCTAAATAATTGCTATTGATAAGATAATATGGACCTATATCATCTCTTGCAAATATCTCTTATTCCTTTCTTTAACTGACTCAAGTAGGAAAATATAACAACTTTCTACTGCTACAACTACTGATGCGATATACCAAATAGCAAAAGACTAACTTATTTTAGTTATTATCAAATCATAATAGGTTTTGTATCATACAATAGCATTTGAGGTTGTAAGAATTTATTTGATGACATCTTATGAGCAGTGGAATTACATTCCCAAATAATTTATGCCTTGACCGAAAAACCAATTGTAACATTTGATTGGAAACATGGAATTGATCGAAAGCCATAAAATCCATTCTGCTTTCAGTTTTCAATGAGTAAAAATCTCTAAAATCCATATTTTAGTTCATTAATATATTTTCCGTGCTAGAAACTTAATCAGCTGATTCAAGACATAGATCCATTTTTAAAGTAGCGAAATGATTTGTAGTTCAGGTCAGATATGTAGCATGATCAAAGATACGTTTGATGTATTTGTGAAGGATTATTTTCTGCTATGATTGTATGTTTCAGTCGCGATAATGAAATGGCTCTTGAAGATTACACGTGAGCAATGTGGGGAATGCCACGCAAATGCTGACCTGAGGACTAAGGACATAACATAAGAGTGATGATCAATGCTGACCATTTGATTTCAAGCAGGCACACAGGAGTGCTTCAGACTCAGTGCAAGCAAATATCTGTTGAGACCTTCTTGAGTAACATTTTTCAATTTTTGATTTTGTTGTGAAAGAAGAGTGATGCGATCGATTAAAAACTCGCAACAGGCTATACTTGCAGCACGCAAGATTGTAGATGAGCCGATTGAAAGCGTGAATGTTGATTGCGAAGAAAAGACCTTCCTTAATTCTTCTTGAGTCGATTGTGAGGTGTCAAGCAGGCCTAATTGTACCAGCATGACTGATGAGAGAACAAAATGGGTTAGGGTGTCCAAACTAAAAAAAATAAAAGTGTAAGAAAAGTATTCCAAAAAAGTGCTGAGGATATCTCTCACTTGACAGATTCTTATCGGCTGGGATTGGATAAGAAGATTTGAGGTTACTGAAAGGAATAGAGGCATGACGAAGGGTATTTAGCAACAGTAAAGCTTCCCTCATTAAATAGACAGCTATGATTGAATAATTGAGGAAAGGTTGATTGATATATGGAAACCAATAGAATTAGTTAAATTCCAAAAACCAAAAAAATTGAAAAAAAAGGAAAAACTAGAGCACGAACGCTTTTGATTATCTAATATATACATATCTCGGAAATGTGGAAAAGCACCAGCCAGCTGCCTAATTAATTGATCATCGTCCAAATTGATTCGTGAGATTAGGAAACTTGCCAGATTTGGTAAGTTGGCATGTTTGAGAGCTTGGCCAATTTGATGAAGTAAATTGAGGATGAATTGAATCAATTGAGACGCTTGAGGATCTGGTTCAGCTAAAGAAATTGCAGGATTTTGAGGCATTGGACGTTCAAGATGAGTTGGCAATGAAAGAATAGATGAGATTTGCTCTGATGTAACCTGAAGCATAGCATGAGTTGTTAAACCATGATCACTAAGATAAAGGGACATGACAAGATAACGAGTAGTCTAAAAAATGAAGGCAAGATTAGAAGAAATGAGTAGAAAATTTCCATTAAAATGACAATCGAAGACATACCTCCCAAGCTCCTCTTCCGGTGGTGAGCTTCAAGAAATGATGATATTCATCAAGACAGTCCAACAAGGCCACCATCGAGACCATGTTCAATTCATCTAACTGACTAGAAAATTGCAAAGGAAACTTGATTTGTTTAGGCAAATCATTTAAGATTGAATTAATTTCCAAATCGTTCAGATTTAATAAGAATTTATCACAAATGGACAGATTGATCTAAATCCAAATTAAGCCATCGATAAGTTAAGAATCTAACAAAAATTAAAAGCGAATAGCTTACCAAAATCTTATAATCATTCAAACAATCCAAAGAGCTTTGACGAATTCGGTCTAGGATATCAAATTCTGGAGGTGGTAGTTGAGGAGCAGCTAATAAATTGGCCATAATTGGATTTTAAAGAATTGGTCTTTGAGATTGAAAATCGAAGGCTGATTGATGGATTGTATTCTAGAAGCTTCAAATATTCTACTCATCATCTGGGCCAGCTGGATACATCTGGCAACTGACCTTGATGATCTGAGGAAGAAGAGGGTCTTGATCAAATTTCATCCATATCAGCCAGTATTACTAAAATCCACAGCTCAAAGGTGTTAAGTCATGATCATGATCCCTCATGCTATCTATCATACTCTTTAGTGAGGGATCACTTCATTTCATTTGGATGTTTTTTTAACTAAGATGAAGATTGATTTGGTTGAACATTTTAAGCATGGCAGGAAGAATCTGATTATGATACTTTTTGTATGGTAGACAATAGACATCACTGAAGATGAGCACAAAATTCCTGTGATAGGAGCATAGATGCTTGCTACAAGTTTCTTAAGTGGAAGTTACTTAAGAGTGTTAGAAATCTCAAACTAATAATCAATCAGTTTAGTTGGAAAACTGCCTAAACAACACAGTCAGTAATAATGAAGAAAAGGAAATACTGAATATTGGTGGTATTCTAACAGGCTTTCATTTTGGCTATAATAGCACCTAATTTGAGAGATTAAGATCTTGAAATCACTTTTTTTGCAATAAGTAAAGGGTATTGGTAAACACACACAATCATTTTGATAAACACATGCAAATAAGCGCAAATGGAATTTGATGATAAATTTCATCACCAAAATGACTTCATACAAAGCCATTTTTTTTCTCAGGAGGTGCAAACATTCCCATCTTTCTTAAAGAAAAGTACCATAAGTATTGAAAAAGTTGACTAAATTGATCAATTTGGTCAATTTATTGTCAAAAATTGAAAAATGGAAGATTACTCAAAGGATATGAAAATTCTGATAAAAAACCAGCATAAAATTGATAAAAATTTGGTATAATCATATAAAAAAAATCAGACAGTAAAATTGTGAAGAAAAGGTGAGTACAGTAATAAAAAAATTACATGAATATAAGAATAAAATTTCTTTTACTTGTCATGGTGACCTTTTAGGTACTGAGTATCCCTTGAAGCCAACATATTATTGATAGACCTTTATTGAAATGAGACTAAGGATAGTTCCCATGGAAAAATTCACCCCATGTGCCCATCCCTCAATGCATAGCTTTTCGAAAATTCGTCGAATTTTAAGGGTCATCGAATATTCAATATCGAATTTCTGTCATGACTGAATATTCAAAATTGAATTTCACCTACCTTCAAATATTCAAAATTGAATGTTCGAATCTTCAAATATTTGGAAGTGAATTTTGAATTTTCATGGACACCTTCATTTATATATAATTAACCCTTTTGGGCCTTTGGTAAAACCATAAAAACCCATTGGCCCTTAAGTTTTTTTGCCATAAATTATTAAATACACATAAAAAACACTATGGGCTCCTTGTTTATGAAATAAATGGAATTCTTATTCCATAACACAATTTATGGTATTTTTAATTCCCTTCAAGCCATTAATTTTATGTATGCATTTTTAATCCATTAATTTCATTTATATTATTGATGATACCATTAATATTACTTATGAAATTGTTGAGGCTATTCATGTTACTTATGGCATTGCTGATGCTATTCATACCATTTTTCATGAAATTCATGTGATTTATGGCATTTTAATAATCATTCAACCCAAGAAGTTTCAAAAAAATATAGGCTTCTTGTTTTTGTTTCTTAATATTGAATGGATTTTTTAAAAATAATGATGATTATTTATTTCAAAAATAGAATTCAAACAGAAAGGATCATTTATTTCAAAAATATAATTCAAACAGAAAGGATTTTTTATTTCAAAAATAGAATCCAAACAGGAAGTATTATTTATTTCAAAAATGGAATTGTGATTTTTGGTCAGAAAACACTTATATCACTTGAATTTTAATTAGAGCAATTGCTAAATAATAATGTTCTGATTAATAGATTGAATCTAAAATCACTATAATAATAAGCAAAAATATTTTAATTTGCATAATTCTGGGATTTATTAACTTTTTTGATTTCAAGAGAAATTCATTTAACGAGTAAAACTAATAAATGGAATTATTGAAGATTATCATACCAAGCATACATACTTTCATAAATTCCCTTATTTAACCAAGAACGTAAACACATATTTGCCTCCACAGAATCACAGGAAAGTGATGTGCGTTTGTTGGTAATCAAGCTTCCAGCTTCTGAAAATACACGCTCACTAGGTGCTGAGGTTGCAGGTATTCCAAGGTAGTCTCTTGCAATTTTGGATAATATGGGAAACCTATTTTCGTGGCTCTTCCACCATTCAAGAATACATATTGAATAATGTGGTGAATCAGTTTGTAAATATTCAAGAATTTCATTAGTTTTATTTTTTCGTTGGGACATTCTTTCTTCAAAAGGATGCAATTGCTTCAGATTAGTCGGAACTGTTTCAGAAACCTGAGGTTCTTGTGGAAAGTTGATTGTGTATTCAGAAGAATATTCAGCATATACTTCTTTGAGATGTTTGAGTGCTTCGTCCTTATATCTTATTGGATTCGCATCACTGTTTCTTTAATCTTCTTGCAACAAATCATGCTGAGTAAACCATGTAAGCTTGAATCGTGGGTCAAGAATCAAGCACATAGCACAAGAATTTGATCTAAGATTGTAATAACTTTCAAGCTTCGAATATTCTTGATCAGCTGCATTGTGAAGTTGGGATTCCCTGGAGACTTCATTTTTTGTTTTTTGACATGTTTCAAGGAGTAGTTGGTACCAAGGCATTACTAACCCAAGTGAGGGATAAGAATCACCTTGAACTTCATCGGTTGCAGTGGCAAAGACCTTTAGAAATTCTGATATTTGTTGAAATAATGTCCAGTACTCTTCCAAAATTACATCCTGAATAGTTAGAAAGGAATGAAGTGAGATTTATTATGCAGAAAAATAATCAGCTAGGCAGACGTACAAGGCGTATATCATGATTAATGTCTGCTTTTTCTATTGCCTGGGAAATCGTTTTCTGTTTCTTGCTGCTAAATGTTTTTTGGCTTGAACTTTTAAAGTGATTTGTTTTTCGCTTTGATGTTTTAGACTTATTGTACTCATAAATAAAATCATCAAAAGAGCTCTTCTGCTTTAATGCTGAACAAAGCATTGAATATGTTGAGTTCCATCGGGTGGAATTGTCAGCCATTGGCCAGTTTGGTGGCTCTTTATTTTTTTCACAAATGCTTTTGAAGTGTTCCCATGAGGTGTTTGATCGACGTATTAAGTGAACCACCTTCTTAACCTTATCAATTGATCTATCAAGATCCTTTAAAAAATTCTTTGCAGCTAAATTAAGAATATGTGCAAAACATAAAATGTGTGAGTCAAAACCTTTCAGCAAGGTCCATAAATGTTGTATTTGAGGAAGCATTATCCAATGTTATGGCCATGATTCGATTACCAATGGATGAGATATCCAAACTATAAAAATCATTTGACAAATTGGACAAATTGCTTTTAGTTTCTGAAGATGAATCACTTGAAGTATCTATTTCAATTGCATCATGCTTTGATCCCCTTGGCTTTTGAGAGTGTTCAATAAAGAAATCATTAAGCATATCCACGATTTTTGTGTATATGTTTTTACCAGTCTGAGCTTCTGTGAGCTTGGAAAATCCAATGGTTGCAGTGAATGGTTTCCAATCAGATGATATGTAATGAGCTATGAGAGTAATATACGACATTCCACCTGGACCAGACCAAATGTCAGTAGAAAATGAGAACCGTGGTGCTTGTGAATTGATAAAGGCAAATATATGTTCTTTATCATTGAGACACTTTTGCTTGATCTGTTTGGAAATAGTGGTTTCAGTAATTAAGTTAATGTCCTTGTTGAGGGTGTGAATAAGCTTTTGAAATGATTTTGATTTAACTAATGCATATGATTGTTGATCTTGAATTATGAAGCTGACAAGATTATTAGTGAAATTATTCTGTAAGTGGACATTCATACTTTTTATTATGCTGCTTCCATGTGAGTTTGATAAGTTACTTTGTCCTTCAGTGTTCTTTTCAGCAATTGCTTCAGCCCATAGTTCCTTATGAAATGCTTTCAAATGAGATACCAGGTTTTGCTTGGTTCCTTCATGTCACTTAATTTTTTTTGAGCATCCATCGACTAGGCATAACTGGTATCCATTCTTTTCTTGGGAAAAATAACATTGTGCGATCTGACTTTGGCTTACTTTGGAGTTTGAAGAGTGCTTTTTTGTGCAAGACCGTGAAATTTGACTGGCTGATTCATTGGGATTTATTAGGGAGCTTATTTGACTCATATTAAGAATTAGATAAAGATGTATTAGGTCAACTGAATATTAATTTGAAGAGAGTGGATCAAAAACGAATTCAACATGCCCAAGCCATATAAAATAATTAGGGTTAGGATGTATTTAATGTGGAAACATATTCATTATGCATAAATTTGCATGAAATTTAACAAATCACTATCAGACTTGATTAATTTCATAATGATTCACTCATTATTTATTATTTATTGTTTGATTACTTATTAATTTATATAAATAAAGCAAAAATACAAAACAAATGAATAAAAATCAAATAAAATATCATAAAAATAATGAATGTCATTAATTGTCATTAATTATAATTATTTTAAATTCATTATCATTAATGGTCATTAATTATAATTAATTTTCATTAATTCTCATTAATTATATTTTAATTATTATTTATAATTAATGAAAAATAATGAAAATTACTTAAAATTAACTATAAATAATGGCAATTAATGATAATTAATTAAAATTGATTTAATGATAATATAATAATAATTAATTAAAATTAATTATAATTAATAATATTTAATTAAAATTAATTATAATTAAAATATAATTAATAAAAATCAAATAAAATTAATTATAAAATGAGAATTAATTATAATATACTTAATGAAAATTAATGAAAATCAATTAAAATTACTGATAATGAATTAAAATTAATTATAACTAATGACATTTAATGATAATTACTTAAAATGAATTATATTTTCATTAATTATCATTAATTTTCATTTTATAATTAATTTTGTTTAATTTTCATTAATTATATAATTAATAATAATTAATTTTATTTAATTATTATTGATCTTAATTAATTATCATTAATTATAATTAATTTTAATTAATTATTATTAATTATAATTAATCTTAATTAATTTATTAATTTTAATTAATTATCATTAATTATAATTAATACTAAGAATTTTAATTAATCTTAATTAATTATCATTAATTATAATTAATTTTAATTAATTATCATTAATTATAATTAATAATAAAAATTTTAATTAATCTTAATTAATTATCATTAATTATAATTAATTTTAATTAATTTATTAATTTTAATTAATTATCATTAATTATAATTAATTTTAATTAATTTATCAATTTTAATTAATTTTCATTATAAATTAATGATAATTAATTAAACTTAGTTATAATTAAAATCAATTATAATCAATGACATTTAATGATAATTAAATAAAATTAATTAAAATTCATTATAACTAATTATAATTAATAATAATTATTATTAGTTTTAATTAATTATAATTAATTTTAATTAAAAATTAATTAATAATTAATTATAGTTACAAACTAATCAAAAACCCATCTTGAATCTCAATTTAACATTAACCTTAAGCTCCTCTTCAAATTCAAACATCAAATCCTTGGAATTGTGCGATTTAAATTTGAAAAATAAATCCTCAAATAAATCTTTATCAAAAGATTTTATCAACTCACAAGATCCATCACTTAAACAACCTTCAAACTCAATTCAAACTAATCATATCAATCAAAATCGTCACTCTAATCCTTCTTCTATAATCAGTCCAAAAGGTTCAAATTCATCTCATTGATCATCATCTTTCAAATTAAACAAAAAACTAACATTCTCTTATGCTTCATTAGATCTCATCGCACTTGAATCCCTTCCTTCAAATTCAACTAAAGTCATACCCAACCATTCATCTTTTTCATCAAATCAATCCATCTCACCATTCTCATCAGCTAATCATCCTCATCGTATTCTATCAAACTTTTCATCAAACTCCGCACCCTGAAGCTAGCTTTAAGGTTTCAATTATCATTCCATTTTTTTTGCCGGCCAACTACCACCACCACCACCGTCGACCGGCCACTACCACCACTACCACTACCGCCTCCCCCTCCACCCATCCACCATCACCACCACGGCCCAACCTGCCACTACCACTAGCACCTACTGGCCACCTCCACCCCCAACTGTTATTAGTGAGGCCACACCACCTCCTCCTCCACCGCTGCAACAACATATACAACTAATTAATTTTTTTTTTGAAATTTAGGGGAGGAATTAAAATTTTGGCATATATTATATCTGCAATAATGACATCACCTTCAAACAACCAACTCCCCCTTTCTTTAGCCATTTCTCATCAATCATCTGATCATTTGACTGTTGGGACTCAACCAAATGACCAGATGATTGTTAATGAGCTCAATGTGCCCAATCTCTCTTCAATTACTCATGATGTGAAGCCTGTTGGGACTCAACCTCACAATCAGAATGATAAAACAGAAGAGAATTCTCTTAATCATAATCACTCAAATACCAGACAACAAAGAAGAATGCTTTCTTATATGAACCAAACAGCAGGCCAGCTTGGCCTTTATAATCCCAACTTCTCCATAATTACACTAGACAAGAAGAACAATAAGAAGGCCTCCTGGTTAAAGCTTCCTCCACACAAACTTCTGCCCAGACCCTATGTACTTATCAATAGACATAACAAGTCTTATTTACCTATTTTCATGTATCAAATTCACCCATTCAGCAGTCCAACACCAGTCTTCCATAAACTTCAAAAATTGATCATAACATTAAATAAGCTTGCAAAGAACCGTCAAAATCTCACCACTAACTCTGATATGCTTGATGGCATTATGAAAGGAATAGTATTTCGTCAGGGTTCTGATTCTGGTAAATCTGCTGGGGTTTATGCAAGGAAAGCGGGCTTGACTAAAAAAACAATTGATGAAGATAATGAGCAATGGTCAACACTTCAAGAATTTGATGAATTCATTCACTCCCGAATTCAAGGTTTTTCACATAATGCACTTAAAGACGATCAAGAAATCAGGAATGCAGCCAATTTGCCAAACTTCAGCCAACTGGAATGGCATTCCAACAAATCACCAAATTTCAAAACTTATTCAAATGTTATAGTTACTTTCAATGGCTTCCACAATAAACCACATACTGATAATAAGGACATCAATTCATGGACATATGGTATATTCTCTTTTATCAATAAAAACAATTTCATTCCAATTCCTACAGATTTCACACCCTATGGGCATGGATTATCATTTCCCAACCACAAATTCATTTTTTATTTTTCCAAAAAAGAAGGCATTGTTGAAATACTCTGGAAAACATCTGAACTTCTTCATCAAACAACCAAGCCAGCAAAAGAATTGCTTGAACACCAATCCATCACACACTTTGGTTGTTCTTTTCAAATAAACAAGAAATTATTTCTCACAGGACAAAAATTCAAACAACTCAGCTCTGAAGAAATTGAAACAAAAGTCAATGGTCAAAACATGCGGAATGAACAGGATAACAAAAGATTACGTAAAAATAAAAAATTGTAAATATTTTAGATTATATATATTTACACATTTGATAATTATGATTCAATTCCAGTCTTAACATTTACCATTCCATAGATATGGATTGAAAATGTATTACAAATATTAGTCTTCAGATAATTCTCTTTGAAAATAAACATGTTTTATTAATCTTAAAACATTGTCAGCGCTTGTAATTCATCTATTCATTTATTCCAGAACCAATCTAAAGTGTAGGGCTTGACTATTTCATGCATATTCAAATGGCCATTTGCATCATCTTGTTGTGTGATATTTTGGAGCTTGGGGGGGGGTCATTATCCTCATATAAATCACTCCATTGGTCACCTACTTGTGCTAATAGATTATGCAATATAACACAGGTTACCACCCAATGTACAAATAATTGTACCTCTTTCACATTACGCATTTGATTTCGCATAATAACCATTATTTCAAGCCTGGTTATTCAGCTTTATTGTCTTCAATTCATTTTAATTACCTTCAATTTATTGAAATTCATTTGAATTAATTGAAATCATTTTTAAATACTCATATTAATCTGGGTTATTGGTCAACCCATGTAAGTAATTTGGCAAAAACATTTAATCCCTTATGTGGATTTGCCATAAGTTGCCAAAATTATGCAATTATTTAGTAACAAAAATAAGGTTTGTCTTCTAGTTGAAGTTAAGCTATAGAATACAACAGTTGGTAAAAGCCCAATTTATGGCATTGTTGGTTCCATAAATTGCATAAATGGAATGATCTATGCCAGCAATAGGAAAAGTGCCATTGTTGATGCCATAAATATTTTTGAATACCATTTATGGCATGGTTATTCTGTGGCTGATGCCATAAATATTTCACTTCTTATAATTAATGAATTATATTCATAAATCATTTTTTCAACCAAAATTCGAGATTTTCGTTTTGAATTTCAATTTGGAGGTTGAAAAATTTGAATGGATCCTTTTTTCATAATTTTTTATTTGAATTTTTGGGTTTTCATTTTGTGGGCCAAAAATTCGAATTTGAAGACAAATTTTTCAAATAGTGAAAATCAAATTCTTCAAATAGCTATGCCTTGCCATCCCTAAAGAACCACCAAGTTCCCAGGACCAACATAAACTAGCCCAAAAGGTACTCACTGGTCCTTTTTGGGACTTCCCAGGATTTCCCTGGATCTATATTCCTCCCCTGATCTCCGATCATTTCTTTTATTTATCTTGGGGCTTTTTTCTTTCCTCAATTGTGAAATTGCCCTCCTAGTCCCAACAGCCCTCTATTTTCTCTCTTCCTTCCCATGGTCTGTTATCGTTTCTATTACTCTATTCAATTTGCACCTTTTTTCCACCTTTTATTTGTTTCTTGCTTTCCAAAACAAGATTCAATTCAACAAAACCTCACTCCAGGATGTTCACAGCACCTCTGTCCCAGCAATCAACCTCATTTGCCAGTGAGGAAGCCACTTCTGAAAGTAACTATGACCCAGTTGAAATTCAAAAGTGCTTGTGGGTCTGGTCATATTTTCCCAAAGTCAATGACTCATATGTCCAATGCCTGGTTATTTGATGTGGAGGAAAATCTTGTAAGTCCAAGCTGAAATAAGCTTGTAGCAATAGTACCAAGGGCATGATTAAAAACTTAAATATCATGCATTACCTGATAAAATCAAATAAAACTTCAGTCATTGCAGAATTTTAAGAGAAACTAAACAAATTTTTTCATAATTCACCCCCAAAAAAGGTATAAGAATTTCTAATTAATCATATTTATCTTTCTTATTTTACTAATATGACCTGCTGCTTCTCTAATCTAGCCCCCCACTATTGAAACACTCAAAACCACACTTGTTTACTTTGTGAGAAATTTCAATATTCTCTTATCCATTGGAAAATAACTAACATTCTGAAAATTTCTTGAATTATGCAAATTTATGGTATTAAACATATTGGTACAGTGAACTGAATTGACAGAAAATTTGTCAAGTGTTTACTATTTCTGACAAAATCACATCCACCAGTTGTTAGATAGAAATAAAGGTTTTATTTCCTTTATGACCAATGCCTGGACCAGCCCAAATGTAACCAAATGCCTTTATTTTTGATTCTGATTTCAAGTTGATATTGATTTTATGGGGACTAACAGAGATAAAACGCAATTGAAATGGACTTTGTATTTTCTATGAGGCATACTCACCTCAAAATTTTGAAAAGGTAATTTCTTCAGATTGAACCTTGAAGACCACTTCATTCAGATAATTTAAAGATACAAAATAGTTCAACACATAATGTGCATCACAACTGACAATTCTTTGGCAAATACCCACATGACACAAGAGATTCAACGGGGCTTCACAAATATTGTGGCTGATACTAATAAAATGGAATTAACTGCCCAAATAGAAAACCTTGATGCACAAGATGGCCTCAGATCTTTTGGAAATACCAATGAAGAAGGAATTGAAATGGGGGATTGATGGATATTACCAACTTTATTGACCAGACAGATAGAGAAAAATTGTGGTATGATTCAATCATTAACCACCTTTTCAGGCTCAGATCATATCTAGGACAAAGCCCCCAGCTTCAGAAGAAACTCACAACTATGGTGAATCTTATCTATGATGAGGCCAGGCCCACCAATTCTTTATCACTTTTTACCCATGTCTGTACAAGGTGGAATTCCATGTACAATATTCTAGTTTTATTGATGACCCTGAAAGCTGAATTGAACCAGTTCTGCAGCCCAGAAACCATGCAAGCTAACCAATTTATAACATAGTTCAAGAAGGTCATGGTTGATGTAAACTTGCTTCAGCAATTGAATGAAAAAACACTGATCACCTGCCAGTGCAGCTATCAAACAATAAATCAGGCATTGTCCATGTCATTTATACTTATCAAATTCATCCAACAAAGTTTTTTTTTTAAATTTAAATAATATTAATTGTGATAATAATTTTTTTCTTTCTTTTGAAGGCATTGCAGAAATAAGATGAGGTTTCATTCACCCTGACATAATGGAAATGACTGAGAAGCTATCAAAATATTATAAATTTCTTCTGAGGAAGACCCCATTAATATATGTGAGAATCCCTGACCAATGTGTCAAATTATGATTCTTTAATACTCACAAGATGACTTTGGACTAATATGGGTCTTTATTTAACAGCCTTGTGGAAATTTTGAAGAAAATTCCTGAATAAATTTCAATCCAATAGCCCCAATTATTTCCTCAGACCTTTCCAACCCTCTTCATGATATCTTGGAATACCTGCCTCAAGCGTCTCATCTGAGAGAGTCTTCTCAGGTGATCAAAAAGTTCTTAAATATCAGAAATTGCCTTTTTAAAGAGTACACATTGAGAAATTAGCTTCCATAAAAGATTGGGCCTTCCAATTCATGAACTTGTGCTCACATGAATAGGTGTTTTGATTTCTTTTTTTTACTTTATCCTAAATTTACTTAAATTAAGAATTCTTGGGATCTTTAAGGGACCTTGGAGCTATCCTATACATCATTTCATAATAATTAGAAACATATAAGGAAGCACCCAGGAAAAATAGATTTAAGATAATTTGATTTTACCACATTTAAACCACCAAAAAAGTATATTGTACTCACAAACTGCATTTAAAAATGATATAATCATCCTATAAAGTCTTAAATCTTTAAAATAAAATATTTTCAATGTCATTTATTCTTTTTAGTAAGTTTAAATAAGACCTTTTTAATTATTATTTAAAATTTTTGATTTTTCTTTTATTCTTATTATATTCTTATTATTCATTTTTCTTCTCCCTTTTTCAGAGCCTCCTGTAGCAAACATGATTATTTTAAGTATTTTTTGAAAAATAAACCATCAATCTGGCCCTTATTTAAAAAAACTAAAAATCCCAAAGGTGTAAGCCTGTGACTCCAAAAATAATGGTATTAACCCTGAAGCCTTATAAATAAACTTAATGGAAAGCTATAGATAATAAATTAACAGGATTAAGAATTTTAGTCTCCAATTAAAAATTATTATTAAAATTGAATAAGAATTGGTTATGTTATAAAAATTTCAAGTTTTGATTAAATATTCACCAAAACAAAGCTTTATTTTAATCCTACATTTATTTAAGGTTTGATTATGAAAAAATAAGTAAAATCTTTTTAATATCTTACTTATTTCAATTTAAATTTCCTAATCTAAAGTAATAATAAGATTTAAAAAAAAATTAATAATAATAAATTAGTATTATAGTTATAGTTATAGTTTAAAAATGTTTTTTATTATTAAAAAAAAAGAATAAGATAATATAAAATATATTATAGAAATAATATAATAAAATAAATATATTTATGGAAATTTATCATTGTTACAAGAAAATAATAAATGTATGAAGATTTTTCATTTAATAATAAAAAACAATTTATAACAATAATATTAATAATATTAAGGTTATATATTAATTAAAGAACTATTATTAATAATAATAGATAGAAAAGAACCTAATTTTAACAGTTAATATAAAGATTCTTGTGGATTTTAATATTAATAATATGAATAAAACTTATTTAAATTTAATTTAAAATAATAAATAGAGAGAATTAAAAATTTCACTATTTTTTACATGGATTTAAAGATTTTGAGAGAAATTAATAAATGAAAATAAAATATTTGTGTAATAAATTATAAAATAATTATTGCTATAATGTAAAGCTTTTTTCTTTATTAATATAAGAGTTTTATATTAAATAATAAAGAAATTTACCTTTTATTTGATGTTTTTATTGTATTTGTTGCATCTGAGGGGGAAACAAAGGAAGAATAGGTCCTTTTATAGTAAAGATCCCTCCTTTAAGTGACCAGATACCTTCTAGTAGATGTTTACTGATTTTATCCACTTGAATGTATCACTAATTCATGGTTTGGTGATTATTAAATCATTATTAAACCTTTTTGTCTCATTATTGTGCCATTTTTCAGAGTTGGAATTATAACTCTAATTTTCCGCCATCATAAGATTGGAAAATGATTTATTTTATTGAATTGTAGTAGTTTTAATCATAAAATACTAGTATCCACAAGTTTTATTAATTATTTAACTGTTAAACTCAAGATAAGATTAGATTTATTCATTAGAAATTATCATTTATAATCCTGAACTATAATCATTAATAACTTCCAAGTTTTTAATGCTAAATCAATAAAGAGGGTGAATTCTGATAGCTTGAAATTTCCTCAATAATCTTCCAAGAGTGTTTACTTACATAAATTAAATACAATTTCTGATGATTTTTCTTTAAAATCATCTTTTCTGTTAAGGTTTACTATGTTGTAATTTAAACCATGATTTCATAGGTTTATACCTTGAATATCATGATTAAAATTACATAATTCTTCATTTAAGACCTATCAGAATATGAATATATACTTCATTCTAAGTTTGGACCACTTTGAATCTTAAGTGGTAAACCACTATTGCTATTTTTCCCAATATCCTATTATAGCTTTTAACCTTGTTTATATCTTTATTTTTACAGTTATTTTGTTGTAACTTCAGTTTTAAATAAACTATTCATCATTTTTAAGTCAAAAGGTATGAGCTAAAGCACATTAAAATATATACACTGATAATAAAAGTGCATATACCCATGTATCTCAGGAAGTATTGGGTTTACAAATATTACATAAAAGAGTCATATGTGTATTTCTTGATGAGGAATCCAATGGTCTAATTTATTTGAAAGCTTTATTTATTGGATTCTGAGATAAAAAATAAATAGTTCTTTCTTATGGAATTATTACTTATTTTAAGATTATAGTTTCAATTCTTATGAGTTCTGTAGGGTTGTTTTGTGACCATTTTGGATATTTGGTCATATAAAAAAGGGTCAAAATTAAGCTTTATCATGTTGCTTAAAATTAAATAAGATTTCCATTATTCTCAGATATCTCAGAAGAGCTTTCTAATTGTGCTATGCTCTCCATTTTCTTGTGACACCCTTACTCCAGAGATTAGTTGTGTTCTACCTGTACTGTGATGAGGAATCTTCAAAGGTAAAGGGTACTAACTCCAAAGGATATATATCATTGAAATTTTCAATTGTGGCCACTTAAAGCTATTTTGGCTTAAAATTCAACTGAGAAATACTGGCTCAAATATCTATAGCCAAAGATACAGCTTTCCTTAGGTAGACGTTGAGAAAAATACCTGCATATTTGTAGTAACTCAATGAAAATGTATTTAAATTAAAACCTGTGAAGTATTTATAAAATACCCATAAGACCAAAAATAATGTTTTATAAATTTAGCTAAGTAATTAACTGAATCTTTTCTAATTGATTTAAAGAAAAAATAATGAAACTTTAATACAAATTTGTTTTGCATTAAGTTTTTTAATTATTATTTCATACTTAGGTTTTACATCAACAAGAACATATGGTAAACCCATAAGGTGTTATAGCCAAAAATTATAATTTTTTTATCAGGAAAATTCAGAGTTATTCATAACACTTTATTAGTTTCAGAAATTTAAAGAAATATTTGAATTTGTTGATTTTGAAATTAATTTAAAGTTAAATCATGTATATTTAAGCTTAAAAAATATTGTCAAAATTAAGGTTAAATTTATATTTACTTAATTGGATAAGCGGCTAAAATGCAGCATGTGAATCTTGTATGGGCTCTATAGAAGTTGATTTACAGCCATTTATTTCTGAATTTTTTTGAATTTTTTTCTCAATAATAGCTTGCAAGTGATTTTTCATCAATATTTTTTTTGATTATTATCAAACAGTCTTTTCATTCATATATTATCTTTAAGTTTCTAAAGTCAAATATGATTCTTTCTATAACATATTTTTCATTTTTATTATTAGAATTTTAAATTGATTATAATAAGAATAATAGAGTACTTATTTTCATTTTATATGTAATTATTATAATTTACATTATTGAAAGTTTTATTAATAGTAGGAGGTGTCAAATATAATAAATCCCAATTTGGAAATGTTGTTTTTCTTTTCAAAAAATCCTGCATTTAATATCTGGGATCATTGAAATACAAGGCCTCAAAAACTGTGGTTTTTCAAAGTGCTAAGAAATCAGGCGTTTGGTTTCAAATACTGCATCTCAACCCATAAATTCTTAGGATTAATTGTTTAAACCACACATCAAATTTCTACATACCCCACTGAGAGAGTTTCTGCTTGCATATGTCTCTGTTTTATTTCATATTTGAGGCTTATAGAAAATTTTTAGAAAAAAGAACTTATATTACATTATTGTACATATTCAAACTTGGACTCAATTAAGTTGAGCATGTAAGAAAACTATTATCTATTGAAAATTGACTTTTGGTTCAGAATTCAAGACTATTAGATCAAATAAAGCAAAACCATGGATCTCACTTATTGATCAATTCATTTCAATTGAATTAATTCAAAAAATAGAGGGATAATTAAAAATTACTTACCCTAATTGAACTTGAATATTAATTAATTATTTCAAGAATAAGTCCAATTATTCAGGAATTATTTTTGAGATGAATGAGAAAATCAACTCATCAATGATATTATTTGTGTTTAAGAAATTCAATATCTTATTCTAACAATTTGAATTTTAGTTCACAAGATGTAGAGTCTTAAATAAATTTGTTTGTGTCACAAAATTCAAATTATTTAATCATTTTTTAGAGTAATTTGTGAAAAATTAATAGCTTATTTCAAAGAAAAACTATTTTTTTCCAATAATTTTCAAAATCAAATGAATAGTTTTGAAAATTAAAAAGAAAAAAAAAATGAAACTTTTAGCAATCATGAAAAAACATGGCATGATAAGTACAAAAAATAAGTAGAATCATCAAAATAATTTTGTCTAGTCCCAACAATAAAATTATTTTATGATTCTAAAGAAGAAGAAAATGAACTGATATCATAAATCTGAGAAATTTGTTTTCAAAAATAAAAAAAATTAATTTTTAAGACTCAAATATTGTAAAAATTATTTAAAAATAATTCAATGAAAAAGAAATTAATTGGAAGAATCCTTAAAATAATTTGTTTGAGTCCCAAAATTCAAATTATATCATGATTATAAATAGCAAAAAAAGGAAATTATATGTTAAAGATAGATGATTAATTTTGAAAAAAAATTATTTTCTTTTGAAGGTTTGAAAAAAATTTAAATTTTAGAAATCAATAAAAAAATAAAAAGAATTTGTGGAGGAATTATTTTTGAGTGCATTTGTGATTTGTCTGTGAGAATTTTTTGTTGAGGGATAAAAATGTTTTTTGGTTGAGGAAAAAAAATTTTATTGTTTTAAGTTTTATTCCTTTTTTGAAATAGTGAAATAACACATTTTCAAAAAAAACTGGAGTTTGAAAAATTACCAGGGGAATTAGATAGAAAAACCATGAGATTTATGACTGAAAGACTTATGTTTTTTACAATGTAATTTAGGTTTTAAATAACACATTATTCTAATTTACTGTTTGATATTTTTATATAATTTTTTATAAATATTATGTTAATTCATATTGCTAATCTATATTTTTGGTTATATGATTCAATTATATTATATGTTTCTTTGAGGGAAGTAATAGTACTCTTAATAAGAGGTATTACTACTAAGATCTTCATAGACAAACCTTACATTAAAGGTAGATCAAAATTCAGATTTATTGAAGATTTAAATTCTTTTTTGAGATATTTATATCATCAAAACTCACTGAGATATCTGATTTGAATTTTTTCAAAGCTGCAGCATCATTTACTCAAATGAATCAAGAGACTTAGATCCCTTATGGCTCCTTCTGTATTTGATAAGATCTAATGTAAAATATACCAAATTGAAGATATAATAGAGCCTCTCATTGCTGTATAATTTTATTTTTCATATTTAAAGAATTTACTGAAATCCCCGGATTGTATTTTTTCCATAAATAATTTTCTGTACCAGATCTTTCTAATCTATTAATGGCTTTATAAATTCAAAATATGTAGTTAAAAGCTTAAAAAATCCCTTAATGACTGATGATAGTCCCAAAAACACTTTTGACATATCATAGCAGTTCTGAAATGGTGGTTTAACAGTTTTTCACCTGTTATTGATCTAGAATTATGATTTCTTAAGATATTAGAGAGGGAGTATCAAACAAAAATGGTTCTCTCTGGAATATTCAGAACACTAAAGTTGGAAGAAATTATATCAAAATATAAATAATTTTGAATATAAAAAGAGATTTATTTTTTGAAAAATCTTATTTTATCTCTACTTATAACATTCAAATCATATATAATATCCAATTATCCTGAATTAATTTTAGAGGATAATAGAATTATTCAAATCAAAAAGCTCTTGCATTACTTTTAGTATCTGTGGAGATATAATCCATAAATTCTTGACTAAACATATTTTTCAATAATTATCCATAAAGAAATAATAGCAATCGAATGACTATGATTGGATTTAAGCCCTGATTAATTCCTAGACCCTTTTCTGTGTGAGCCTTGAAGCTATTAATAGAAACTGAAAATACCACAAAGGTGAATATCAAGATCAAAAATTAATTAGAATAATTCACGTATGGGGTGTGGAACTTAAATTTATAAACTCACCTTAATTACTGCGCAGGTTAAAATATCATATTAGAGTATCAGGAGTTAAAATTGAGAAGTGTTGATTTAGAGGCCAAGGCTTAATTAAAAGTTTTCTGGATCAAATAGGATGGTCTATTAATAATATGCTTCATAAAGCGTTGACACCAAAATGGGAATTTGGACTGGTTACCAAGAGGGTTAACGTTCCCTTAGGCTAAAACAATCATTACTGATACACATTTTCAGCTTTTTATTAGGGCTATTTCACACATTCTGGAAGAGTTTTAACCCTTCAAACTAATTTTTTCAATAACAGAAACTGATTGATAGGGCTACAAAGAGCTGAAAGACTAAGAATAAAATTTGTTTTAGACCAGACCCAATCACACTTATTGAATAATTGGGTTTTATTACATCAATATGATGCTCATGCACTGTAAATGTATTAATTAATTTTGTAAAGGAAAATTGTAATTAATAGATGAATTTCTTTTTTCACCATATTTTCTGTTTGATTTAAAATATATTTTACTTTTAAAATTGGTTTAATAACCATAAATACAATAAATCAAATATTCCTTCCACTTTTTTCAAGAAGCTCCAAACCTAGCTTTATGAATGAATCTGTGTAATCATTTCTTGAAAATTCTATACTAATCTTATCTCGAAAGCTATTTTAATACCAGAGTCAAATTATCTTTCAATATTGAAAGCTTTTTCTTGGTTTTTAAATTACCTCTTATATATTCAATTGTTGTTTTTTATGTAACTATAGCTGTTAGATATTTTTTATTCATACTATCTATATGCTTTTTAGGTATGATGAAATGCCAAAATATGTCCAAAATCTCTTATTGAAAAGTATTAATGATTATTAAGATTATTACAATTACGATTTTACCAGAAATAGGCCATAGAACTCATATTTATGAGGTATCAAATAAATCACCTTTAGCAAAGTTGCTTCACCTGAGAGATGTTGCATTCAAAAATCAGCTTGGACCAAAAATAGAATGAGCTTGGATCCTTTTCTATGAAATGGGTTATACCTTGTATTTTAATGTTTGTTGATACTTCAGGCTCTTCCAAGCCACTAGAATATTAAAGAATCTCAAAGATTTTTATTTTTCTATTTTATAGAATACATATATATTATGTTATATTCAATATATTAAGAAATTTGCATTGATCAAAAAGCCATTCAATTATATCTTCATCTTCGTCCAACTACTATCTACTATAAATACTTCGCTCTATCTATATATTTTGAATTTTATAATTTCGATTTTCATTTTGAGGCCTTGATGAGTAAATTCCTGTTTTTGTAACAAAGAGAGAATTTACTTGACTTTATTATCTACTCGTTATTAATCCATAATAATATCAATTTGTATTTTTCATTTGAAAAGAATCTAGGAAAACTTCTTATCCTCAATGAAATCAACATCTTAAGAAGAATAAAAATTCTTCCTTTTCTGTTTTTTGAGTAGCCATTTTTTTATTACAGAATGAAGGAAATAAAAAGTGCTACATTTTTTCTTTAAGGGAATTATTTGAAAAATACAGATTTACTTCCTTAGTGATTGAAAATTTCAGAACATTAGTAATATTTTGATTTTTTTCATTTGCTTATTTCTCTTATTTTTGATGAAGCTCGTCAATCTTCCTTATGTGTAAAGCTCATTTATTTCTTTCAAAAAAGATAATTCCTTAATTTAGTTATTTTGGAATTTTTGTTTCATTTAAAGGAGAAGTTTCATAGGAATTAAAGTCTATTCTGATACTGGAAGATTTGTTGAATTTTTTAAAAATCAAACATCTGAAAGCTCAAGGGAAGAATTTATGCAAAACTATTAATCTTTTTATAAACTGAAAATAGTTACAGTAGAAAGCTAAAAAAAATATAAGTTAAAACCCCAGTTAAGAAAAATTATAAATAAATAACTCCTCAGGAACAATCAAAAAATATACACTATAAAAACAAAAGATAATAATGAGAAATTAACATAGGATTTATGAAAAAAATTAGTAATAAAATCAAAAAATTGAAGTAAAAAAAAATTAAATGACTTTTTTTAAATTAGCTTAGAGATACTAGTTTATAATTTTTCTCTAAAAAAAAGGACAAAATAATCTCAATCATACGGATAGAAGAAATACAGATCAGCCTTCATAATTTACTTATCATTCATTTTTTGAGGTATTTTTATCCTCTGATTGCATTTTTTTTTGGAAAAATGATAATTTGTTGATGCATTTTTATGGGATTTTGGCTTATCTTTCCCCTTTAAAAAATCAGGAGGGAAAATATATTGACTTTATAAGAAAATCTTTGAGGAAGTGATGATGGGAAATATATGAATCATAAACTTTCTATCTCCTCAACTATAACACATATAGTTGCATTGGCGGCATATAGAATATATAGATATTAGGTATAAGAGCTATAAAACATGTCTTGATATATATTTTTAGTATAATTCTATTGAAATTGTAGCTCCAAAAATCAACAATTGTTGAAAATATTGCCTTTGGTTTTTACAAATTTGAATATTTTACGACATTAATATGATAAATTGAAAAGAATTTATATTATAACAGGAATATATCAAGAAATAAATAAACTTTTATCACAAAAGGCAAAGTTCAGTTGTAGAAGAAAACTAAAGAAACTGTTGTTTTGGAGGAAAATTACACTTATTATTCTATAATCAAGCCCTGGTCATTCTCTGAACATCAAACTGGTTTCTAAGGTAGAACATGGGATTTTATAATACAAAAATTCGCCAATTATAAGATTAAAGAAATATATTCTGCTTTCAATATTTATAAAAAGTACCTATAAGTGGACGAATTAACTCTACAGAGATTTATGGGCTAAAATACTCGTGATATTTACACAATTCGGACCATCCTTTGGTAATCCTTCCTTAAAACTAACTTTGTGTCATTGAGATTGAGGTTTTTTTTTTCAATTTAAAATAATTAATCTCACTTGAAGAATAGAAGTAAACTAAGGGATATTATGTCTCACATAATACAAAATTCAATAAGAGAAATCCATTTCATTGTAGGGTCACTTTTTAATAATATTTACATGTTCAGAAAATTCTCACGTAATTGAGACCCTCTCTCGTTAGTTAAATATTTCAAAATACAACAGTTCCAGTCATAATATTATTAAGCTGTGTCTATCTGTAACTGAGCTGGTATCTATTTAATATTTATTCAAGAGCCTGTGAAAAAGTCCTCCAAGGTTGAATCTGTTTTTCATTAAACGATATTAATCGATAAAACAGAGTAAAATACAGATGGAATCAAAATGAGCCTTTTACATTTATTTTTGAGATATTGAGCTTTTACCAGCCTTTCCAGAGACTAATGATGAGGAAAATTAATTTCAGCTTTGTGGATTTCATGCGTGGCTTGAATTTATTCCAAAAATTGTAATTTTTAATTAAGTTTCTGCTATATTTACTACATGCCTCCAATGTATCTCCCATGTCAAATTTCAAATTCAACACCTGTTTTAATATTAAGACACTCTTCTAAGGGTGAATACAGGTAAGAGGAAAGATCATGAGATAACTGTTTATTCTAATAAGGAATCATTAATGATAGATTTGAGATTAATATTTTTAATATTCAGCTTACTTTATAATTATATTACTATTTTACCTTAAAATGATACATTAATTAAATGTGTAGGAACTACTACTCCTAAAGGTGTTTATTAAAGCTTATCTTAGAGTTTCTCACATTAATTCAGAATTATATTTATGTTTATAAATGTTTTAAAAATCATTAATTTACAAGATACGAATTTATGTCATTAATTAGCTACTACTTTAGCTTGAAACCTTCAACATAATATAAAATCAACTATACTAGGGATATAACTCTCAAATAAACCTCATTAATATCTAAGAATAGTAATAATGAATCCTATTAATCTCAATTTGGACCTTTATTCTCAGAATCATAAGATCCTACTCCTGTTTGATGAATAAAATTAGTTTTCATAAGTAGAATCTTTGTACTATCAACTGTAATATCTAAACAGGTTAATAATAATTTATCTCTATCTCCCAGGTATCTGATAAGCCATTTGATATGCAAATATTTCAATCATAACTGATTTGTGAGTTGTTTTTCGTTGTTGTTTCGTGGAGGTCACATAGAAAAGGAGATCTCAGAAGAAAAATTATTAAAAAAACAAATACCGTCATTTAATTTAATGCTCCAAGTTTTTTATTCATTAAATGATTATATACCAGAATCTACTCCCAGAGCTTTATTTAAATGAAAACTAAAGTGGTTGTGATTGATCAAAGCCATTACATTAATTTACCTATTTTAAAGGTGTTTTAAGTGAGGATGAATAAATAATTAATTTTTATTAAGATTTTATATTAAAACTTACCTCTTTAAACACTATGTGATTTATAATTAAGAAAAAAATAAAATACTGCTTCAAATTATTATTATCTTAATTCCTATTATAATAATTAATTCAAATAATTATTTATCTCTAAAAATCCCCTTTTTGTGTAGAAATAATAATTAATATTATTACTTAAATTATATTATTATTATCATTAATTATTATTTAAATATCGAGTGATGTAAAATATATCATGTGATATCAAAATTATATTTGAATTTTTATGCTATAGATAGCATATCTATATTTTCATTATATTATTGGGATGCTAATATTTTAGTATATAATACTATTTCTGATTGGATGCTCAAGCTTTAGTAGCCTTGATAACTACCTATATTTAATAATCATACATTTGATATAACTATTTAACTATAGTTAATAATAGTAGATTGTTTTGTATCTATTATTATTATTTTTTTATGTCAAAAATATTATTATATTATGCTATTTTAATCTAATTATTTGATTTTACTTAAATGAATCATATCCTTACTTTTAGGGTTCTGGTAAAAGCACATAAGCAAAATGGTAAAAATACATAATACCTTAGGTGTTTTTGCCATAAATTAGCAAAAAAAGCAAAGAATTCCCTGTAACCCTTTCAATTTAAAAAAATAAAAATAAAACCGTATTGGAAAAAAACCTTCAAAAACTCTACCCAAAAAAACCTTGGCCCATTTTTTTTTGAATATTTTTTCACATTCCCCCAAAAGCCACAAATAATTCTAAATATTTCCCATCCCAAAAAAACTTTCTTTTTGAAAAAAACCATTCCGAAACTAATTTATCAAATCCTACCAGACCATGTTTGTTTATTTTTCCCCCCAAAGACCCCATTTTTCTGCAAAAAACCATACCTCCCATGCCTTTTGAAAAGATTTATACTTCACCAATAACCAAAACTCCATTGTTTCCTTCCCTTTTTAATTAACCATATATTTTCCTTTTCCATAGATTTTCTTCCCTGTTTTTCATATTTTGGAAGGATTTTTCCTCATTCCATAGAACCCAAATTTGCTCGGATTTTTCTTCAAATTTTTCCATAAGAAATGATCCAACCCATAACTGAAGGTGAATTACAGACCCTTGAGTTTTTTTGGAAGAATTTTTCTAATTTCTCCAGTGCACAGGGGTATGCTGTATCCAACCTGAGTTCCAATATGACTCACAATCAAATTTAAGTAGGTTGCAATAGGTCTGGGACCCCAAATTAGCACAAAACCTCCCCCAAAACAGTCACTTGAAGAAAATTGGACTGTAATTTGAGACCTTATGCAAGAAAATATTTCAGGATTACCACTTGGACTCTAAAAGTTAAAAATCCTGAGCACAGTAATGATTACATTGAAAATATCATGGCACATCCTTTTTTCAGAGAGTTAAATGAAAAAGAGACATCCAAAATTTCTCAGATGTCTGAATCACTGCTCATGCCAAGGAAAATTCAGGCCCAAATATGCATGCAGAGGGAGCCTGACAGGCCTGTAATAATTCAAGATATGTATAACCAAGTCAAGAAATTCAAGAAAGACAAACTATAAGGCAGAAGGCACATTAATACTCTAATTCAAACCCTCAAACAAGGAATGCTTGTGTGATCCTCTGCAAGGGATACAGATGGACACATTACCTCATTATTTTTACCCACCCCCTTGCCATAAAATGCCTTAAAGGCTTTCCTCATGTGATTATTATGTATTTTTCCTATAAAAACAATAAGTACAAAATAAATCTTTTCATCTTTTTATGTTCAGCTTAACAAATAAGACCTTTAATGGGGATTTTTGTTTGATTAACTGAACTCTCATATATCAGGGAATTAAATAAATAAATACAGAAATTTCTCAACAATCCCAATATGGCTCTCCTCCAGTTATTTTTATTCAAAGGGGTTTGGCTCTGAAGAATGCTCTTAAGAATCAATTTCCAGATCCAAAAGTCATGTCATTCCCTTGGCACATAACCAAGGATTTATCTGCCCATTGCATGAAGAGAATTGGCCATGGGCTTGATTTTAAAGATTCAGTGGACTTTTTGAATCAAGTTACTCACTTTTAATTTACAATTTCATTTAAAAAATGTTGTCAATAATGAATTTTGGAATTACTTCTCAGGTTATGTACTATTCAAATGAAGAATATTTAAAAAAAACTGGAAGAAAATTCAAAAGCAAGTCGAAATTCCTGAAGTATTGCAATATTTGTAAAATCTCTGACTTCCACTAAGGTATTATTACACTCCTTCCTGGACCAGATATCATTGTCACCTGAGTGTGGATGCAACCTAAAGAGCTGATGATGCCCATTGTATAATTAAACTTTGGCTCCAAACATCCACTGGTACTTTCCTTGAGGTTATTAGAGCTCTTCACATGGCTTGTAAGAAGTGATTTATTAAAATAAGCAACAGAATTTCAAAATAAATAATTTTCCATGTAAAGAATTTCCCTCCTCCCCTCTGTTCTCTCAATGGAAAGTTTTCTCATTATGCACTTCATATGACCTTTGAAAATTTAAAAACAAGATTTCTCTCCAATGAAAAATGCACCAAAAAATACATCAACTGTAAGGTTTCACTATGAAACAATAAATGAAAACTACTAATATTTTACTTATTGTACTATGAATGTCCTTATAAATAAAATAAATAAGATAAAAAAAATTAATTATAATAATAAAAAATTATTATAATTATGGTGTAAAAATAATTATATTATTAAGTGAATATAATAATATAATAAATAAATATATGAATATAAGATAATTAATATATTTAAAAGCACTTTATTATTGTTACCAGAAAATAATAAATGCGTAAAAAACTTTTTTCTATTAATGAAAAACAATTAATAACAATAATATTACCAATATTAAGGTTATATATTAATATAAATACTATTTATATTAATTGAAGAATTATTAATAGTAATAATAGAGAGAAATTGTTATAATAAGAGAAAATAACCTACTTTTGATGCTTAATATAACATTTTTGAATTAATTTACGCCAAATAATGTAAATACAACATATTCAAATTATATTTACAAATAAAAATAAGAGAGCTTACAAAGCTTCTTGATTTTTATGTGGAAATGAGATTTTAAGAGAGTTATATCAAAACAGCAGAACAATTGAAGTAATCACGTCAAAAATAATGATTATAATAAAGGTTATCTTTGGTCTTTGATAATATAAAAGATTTATATATAAAGAATAAAGATTTTACCTTTTGATTTAATTGTTTTAATGCTTTGATGCATCTTGGGGGAAAATAGAGTAAAAAGAGCTCTATTTATAGTAAATACCTCCCTTCTAAAGTCTAGTAGGCTTCTAGTAGACGTGTACTGATGGTAGCTACTAAAAATGATCAGTATTTTAAGGCTTAGTGATGATTACATCATGATAAAACCATGTTATCTCATTATTATACCATTATTTAGAGTTATCACTATAACTCTAAATTTTATGACATCATAGGCTTGGCAGAAGCCTGAAATTCATGGATTTTATTAGTATTAATCATGTTCTAATAGTAGTTACCAGTTTTATCATTTATATAACTGTTAAACTTAAAATAAGATTACAGTGAGTGATCATAAATGATCAAATTTAAGCTTAAAATTTGATCATTATGAGCTTGTAATTTATACAGGCTAAAGCTATTATGAGAGTGGATTCTGATAGCTTGGCATGTCTGTATTAAACTTCCAAGAGAATTTTATTACATCATCAAAACTCTATTTTTTATGATTTTTATTGCAACTCATCTTTTCTGTTGAAATTTAACATTTTAAACTTCAAACCATGATTTCAAGAGGTTATACCTTAGATATTATGACAAAGATTACATCATTCTTCACATATGAGCTAGTAGAATCTTACTTTCTACTTCTTTTCCAGTTTGGACCACTTTCACAACAAAGTGGTCAACAGCTCCATTGATTTTAATCAATAATCCATTACAAGTTTTAAACTTGTTTATAGCTTGTAAGGTAAAGTTCATATCTGTGATTGTACAGTAATTACGTGGTACCTTCATTTTTGGTTTATCTCTCTATCTTGTATATTTCAAGAGATATTAGCTAAAACCCATGAATATATGCATTGACCAAAAAAGTGCATATATTCAGCTTAATTCCTTAAGTATTGACTTTAGAGAATAGCTTTATAATTGTTTTATGTGTGGTATTTTATGGAGAATTCAATTGTACAATTTATTTTACATGTTTCTTCATTGGGTTTTGATTTAAATAAGCTTTTATACCTTTTTTAAGCTATTATTACTTATTATTCAGTAATTATTGACTTTTAAGATATGCCATAAAAATGACATATGTGTATTTTACCATGAGGAATCTAATGGTGTAATTTATTTTACATTTTTACTCATTAGATTCTGAGTTAATTCATATTTTGTACTTATTTATGGTATTTTTACTAGTCTTTGAGATAATTATTATAAGTATAATTATAACAGAAATTTTGTTGTTACCTTTTTGGATATGTGGTCATATCTCAAAGGCTCACAGTAACTCTCAAGGGATACCTTGCAAGGACAAGACCCAAAGGCTCCAGTAAAAGACTTCCATCCAAAATGGCATTTGAATTTTCCTTTCAGGATTTTCAATCCTCAATTTCTTAGATTTTTTTTTCATTCACTTACCTTCTTTGCATTATTCTTCTCAGAATTGCTATCAAGGAGATTATCAAAGTGTTGAGAAATAAATAATGACTGAAGCCAAAATATTTTTAGGATATTGGCGAATATATTTCTCAAAGAAAAAAGGAAGAAATAATCATGATTATTCAGAATTTTCAAGATTTTTGAACTGGAAAGGTACTTTCTTATCGAATTCCCTAGAGTAAAGAGGACCACCAATACTATTAAGACCCATCTGAGCTCATTAATACCCATGGAAGACCTCAAAAAGAAAAAAATGAAAATAAAAGATATCCCTAATGGTTTGAAAGGATTGAAAGTCAATCTAATAGGAGAGGAAGACCTACATAAAAAGTCACCAGAAAAATAACTTCAAGATCACAGTTCATTGCACCCCCTCAAATCATGGAAGTGGTTCTGTCTGAGGATTCTGAAGATCCTGAGGCCTCATTATCCAAATGAATCATTTAATAATATTAACTACCATCCAAAAATAGATTGAATGAAAATTGAAATTCACTAGTCACCCTCAGGAGGTCTACACAATTGGCCAAGAGTAGAAGAACCTCATAAATAAAGTCCCACAATCCTGAAACAACTTTGAATATTGATGATTAAATTGATTCAACCTGTGCTGATTTCCAAAACAATCATCAAACAATTGATTAATGATACAAGCTTTTTGTGAATTTTGAATTAATCTTTTTGTAGCATTTGTTTAGTTATTTTAGTATTGATTAATTATTTTGGATCATCTTTATTAGGCACCTGGCTCAGAAAAATTTCCAAACTGAATTTTGAAATACACCCTCAAGACCTTTAATGTTCAGGGTGATAAAAATGTGGCTATAGAACAGCATCCCATTACATTTACAAGAAACAAGATAAATAGGCTGATTTCAGGGGTGACTTGATTAAAAAATTCAAAATAATCATAACATTTATGAAGCCTGAATACTTTTTTACCCTCAGTAAGCTCTTATTTGGAAAGAATTGAGTGTTATGAAAATGTTTTTCAGGCTCCAAAGAGCAAGTGGATTTCCATGAATAAGTATCAAAGAGGAGTTTCATTTTATTACACAGTCCAATATCTGTTATTTTCCCCTTATTTCTGTTCTCCAAATGACAATATGCCCATTTTAATGTTTTTTGGATAGTGTGTCTCATCTTGTTTGCTGGGCTGTCATCATTACTGAAGTTTACCCTGTCCCTCCCATTACTGTGAATTGAGAATTCTATGCTCAACCACAAACTCTGGGGGGAAATATAAAATCAAGAAGTGCAGAATGCTATATTTGTCCAATCTTCCTCCCCCTTTCAGAAAAAACCCACCATTTTAGAGGGTGATTGAAATTATTTTTTTTCAATTTTTTATATAAAGGTTATTGCAGTTATTTCCCCTAATGAGTTTTTTTATTTCTTAAATTGAGGCTCAGTAAGTTCTTCTCATCAAAAATATTTCACTTTTGGACTTACAAACAGTAATATTACACCCATGAGAAAAACATTTATAAAAATGAAATTTTTTCACCTACACTCCTACCATCCAAATCTTTTTTACAAAATATGGGCTTTTGATTTTTATTCTCAATATTGACCCCTTAATTTTACAAAAAATTAAGGAAATTGATAAGTGGAAACTTTTTAAATCAATTTTCAGAAACAAATCAGTGCTTTTTCTGAATTGGCCAATACAGAGAAATTCTGCAAAAAAAACTATGAAAAATTTGAGGATCTTAACATCCCAGAACAGAAATTCATGGCAAGAAAGAACTCAAAAATTTCTCAAAGCTAGGACTGAGGAATGCTTTACAAAAGTTGGGTCACTCAAGTGTTTTTTCCATAAAGCTGTAAAAGTATGTAAGGGATTACATGCTTTTACCAGAACTTTATTCTTATTTGAGCACAGTCATTGTACAGCTACTATATAATTTCTAATTTCAAGTAAATGTTTCATATACAAAGCTTAAAGTAGCTATTTTAAGTCTTTTTCCCAATTGGTTTTTATATTAATCTTAAATTATTTTTAAGGAATTCTTTTGCAGCCCTAAGTATATATTTCTAATTATTGTAAGATGTGTTTATTGAACTCTTGATAATATTACTATTATTCGAGAGTACTATGATTTTTCTTATTAAATAGAATGAAAAATAGATAATTACTTAATCCTTTCTTTTACTTTTTATACACTACTAGTGATTATAAAAGTAAGCATTGATTGTCTACTAGAATCAATTACAAGAAGTATTAATAATAAAAATTCTTTATGAGAATAATATAAAGTTATTTTAATTTATAATTATCTTTTCAAGGAATAATTATAATGATAATTCTTTAAGGAAACTACACACTGAAGAAAAACCTTAAGAACCAAGGTAAATTGCTTACCAATACTCTAATAATACCTTTAAAAAGACTGTTAGACTAATTTTACACATTACTTGTGGATTCAAAGGATAAAAATTGACTTATAACATTATAAAAACAATATAACAGTTAAACACTATTGGAAATAGTTTATTGCTATGACTTCAAGTATTTCTTATTGATTGGTAAAATTTAAAACACTTCAAAAAGGATTTTAACTAATATTTAGTTTTTGGTACTAATGATATGATTTAATAATAACATGATTTGGAAAAAACAGCAAGGAATTAGCCTCTTTGTATTATTGATTACATCACTTGTTGTCACATAAGATTATCATAATTAATTAATTAAGTCATTTTATGTGACTACTAACCCATTTATGATTAAGGAATGAAGGATTAACAACTGTAAATATTCCTTCATTTAAAAAGAAAAATTAATTTCTCAAATTTATAAATGTTATTGGAAATTTCATTACAGATTTTATTTTCTGTAAATTTTTGAAGATTCAGTGTTTCACGTGGAATCATCAGAAATAGACTGTAAGTAAGAATTTTAGTTTGAATTAAGGAAGTTATAATTATTTTTGGTTTTTATATTTTCCTCCCTTTCTCCATTGGTCTTGAAGGTTTCAGAAATATCCATTAATAATTGTATTTTTAATGAATTTTCGAAGTTTTTACCTCCTTTCTATGTAGAAAAGCAAATATCACAGTAATAGCTGGTGTCCCTAAGGTAAATTAATGGATAGTAGTCCAAAAAGGGTTTTAATTACTCTTTTGGGGTTAATCCATGGAAAATGATTAATAATGAACATGGTTAAAGGAGTCAGAGTTTCTCATTACCTCCTTCTCACATCAAAACAGCCACTTATTTGCTATTTTATTATGATTCAATGGGACTTAAACTTGGTAACCAAATTTACAAAAGGTTTCATAAAACTGATTTGGCCATTATCAGACATGGAAAAAATATTTAGAGCTACCTGTTCCTCAGAGGCCTGAGAAGTTGGGTACCCTGGATCTCTTTTATGTCTTTTGTCCCCCTTAGCTATTTTCATGTGAAAAAAATAGTAACTCAGGCTTCAAGACTGATATCCACTATGGGTGTATCAAAGCTGTATGTAATAATACAGTATTAAGTTCCACAAACATGCAGAGCGCTATTCTTAGTGTATATTTAGCATGGGATTTCTCACATTCCTATTATTTTGGTGTGAAATTGAGAAAAACAAATTTTTTCACAATGTTTTTATGTGGTGTTGAAGTAGTTTCCATATTACCACCTCATAGATTTAATTTAAGCTTATTCACTCTAAGGAGCTACCCTAGGTGAAGTTTTGTTTAGAATCCAAATCTGTCCTTAAATCCATGGATTTACCTACTCACAAAAAGGGTATTCATCTGTTGTAGAATAAAAAAATGAAGAATTTTGAATATATGCATGAACTATGGGTTATTCATACCTTAGAATTTATTTTAATGTTAATTGTGTCCTATTTTGGTATTTAAAATATACCTCAAGGCTCACAATCATCATTACACATATTTCAATAACATAATTTTTGAAAAAAATGGTATCTGGTTTTTTCCAATGTTGAAATTAATAATTTTCCTTTATGTTACTTCAAATGCCCCTCAGAATAGGGAAAAGACTTAATGTTTAATAAATTTTAAACATAACCACTTTACATTTTGTGGCCCATCAAGAACCTTTTACGTGTGGAAAATATATTCAAACATGTTGTGGGATCAATAATACACAGTACCTAGAGGGCAAAATTATTGTTTAGTCTGTTTTGAATTTTAGAATTAGCCAGTAACCATGGGTGCTAAGGTATATTAGCTGCCCCTCCAAATATACTGAAAAACATTCTCTCTCAAGGAGATCACAAATCAATAAATTAATCCTGTGTACTTTTAATTAGAGAGCTTTATTCATAAATTTCTATCAGTCTCCCAGAAAGATATTACTATGACAATAATGGTAATAGCTACTATTTTCCAGAATAATTGAGGTTTGCTTGACTTATTTTGATTAATGATCTGATAAATGTTTCTCAATTGATTTTCTCAGGATTCCTCCTTTGATTAATTGAGATATTTGAAGACTATTTTCTTGATATCACTATTAATATTAATAATAAGGTGCTGCTAAAAGAACAAGAACTTAAGCTTTTGCTAAATAAACATAAGCCCTTACATGTTTTACCATTTTATGGCCCAAACCTGTAAGTGGCCCAATTTGTTAAGCAATTTCCACAGGCTTAGTTTTGAGGAATTTTCAAATTTCTTTTTCAATTTTTTTTCCAACATTGGATGTCAAGATCCCCAAATTTTTTCAATTTTTTTTGCCAAATATCTTCAAGTTGCCCAATTTTGAAAAATGGCTCATATTTTTGAAAAATTCATTGTAAATCCTCCCACTTACCAATTTCCATGAATATTCTGTCAAATGAAAGAGAGAATATGGAGAATCAAAAACCAGAAGCCCATATTCTTGGGATTTCTCTTGGGGTGGGATGATTGTAGGCCTAAAAAGTGTTTTCTTTTTGATTTCTTTAAGTAAATTCAAAATTCCATTTATTACATTACTGGAATTAAAAATTTCATTCATTACATTAATGGAATTAATAATTTCATTTATGGAACTAGTGGCATTAATAAAAATGCCATTTATGGAATTAACAGTGCCATACTTTGGATAAAAATACTTTTGGGGGGGTTTGGAAAGGATTTGCCAAAAAAAGGTTTTTTATTTTACTTTACTTGGAAATGGGTCCAGGGAACCACTTATGTGTTTATAAAAAATGATTAAATTGTTTTACCAAAGCCCTAGTAATGATATTGATAGCTAATCTATAATTGGAAGGTGACTTAATAAAACTGTCAATATAGATATGATAATTTGAGGGTAACATAATTTTATAAGGGTGGTTATGGTTAATAGAAGGGTAATATATAGACAATATAATAGTAATATCACACTATAAAGATGGGCTCAAATATAATGAAATATTTCTATAAGGTTAAGATGATGATATATCCCTTATATAAATCAAGGTTATTGATAAATTTGATAAAATCACTTATGATAATATCTTCAAACACTACTTCAATTCTACTATTATAATGGTAAGAATATTGAATAATATGAAGACCTTCCATTAATATTCTAAATATATTTCATTAATTATTCATAAATAATACTATAAGATACTAAACCTTGCTACTGATATTTTCAATAAAATACTAGATTTATACTAGAGAAGGGATGGATTGATCCTCCATATTATAGTCTGAATCAGAATCACAGGTTAAAAACAGGGAGAGAGTCCCTTTTTTATACCTTTTTGAACCTCCATAGAGAGTTACAAAAACAAGGGACTTGGAAAAATTCCCCCTTGAGATTTTTTTCCTTCTGGGTAAATTTGGAAAGGTTCCATTTGGCCAAGATGTTTCACCATTATTATCTGTATCATTTTCAGTGCACAGCCTTGATATTTTTTTGCTATTGGTTCAATTTGAAATGGTTTCATAGGATCAATATCTTGCACCATATGCTTGATTTAATGTACCATATTATGTTGAGCTATACTGATATTTCAAAAAAACTTTATTCCTATTATGTGCAGCCTTTAGAGAGGCTTTCTGGTCAAAAACTTCTAAATGGTGTCATTTGATACATACATTTAACCATCTTTTTGGTTTATTGCAAAATTTCTTCTAAACTGCAAGGATATTTAAACTTAAATTTGTTTCTATTATGCACATCCTTGAGAGAAATTTTCTGGTACAAAACCTCTAAATTGTGTCACTTAATATAGATATTGCATCATATGTTTTTTCTATTTCATCCTGTTTCTGAAATTTATAATTATCTCTAGTAACAATATTTATCTTTTGCACAGCTTTGAGCTATATTAAGCTTATTCCATTTTTATGTAAAATTTAATTTGTAAATGATTCCTGTAATGTTTGGCTACAAGAGTTTGGGTGGGAACTGAGTAATTTATCACCATGTTAATTCATATCTCAGTGTTTTTTATGTAAAGAAATGTAACAAATATTTCTGTAAGAGTAATGGTATTACTTATGTAATTTTACACATGGTTATAAATGTTCAATATCTGAACTAGCTTGAATTTCTTTTAAGCATATTCTTATGCTCACTATAGAGTGTATAGTATTACTTCTTTCTTTAATCAAAAATATCTATAGAAATATTTATGTTATGGAGCTGAGTCAATATATGACTATAAATAAAATTTGATATATATATAGGTAGAATAGTTATCCTTAATATCTTAATATAGTTCTCTTTTGTTTCAACTTTTCATTTTTTATTCTTATTTTATTTATTGTACTTCTATATTTCTTTATTTTCATTTTGTTTTCATATTTTGTATTATTAATTACCTTTTAAGCTCCAATATTGTATATTTGACTCTTGGGAGAACAGGTATGGAATGCTAAATCCCCCTCTCCATTTAATGCTGTCCCCAGAATTCAAGGTGATAATCCAATTTCTTTTCCAAAGAAAAAAAACCCTTTTTCAATCCAAAAGGATTTTTATCAATTAAAAACCTATTAATTTATATATTGATAATCATCCTTCACCTTATTCTTCTCTATTTTTCTCTTCTTCTTCTGAGTCAAACTCTTCTCTTGGATAGAGCTTCTTTATTTGACTTTCTGCAAACCTTCTTGCTAGCTTTGTACCATCCAATTATTCCAGCTCATATTTACAATTTTTGATTTTACTAAGAGCTCTATAGGGTCTAGCACATCTATTTTTGAATAATAATTGACATGAGGACTCCAATGCCTTTGTGTATAAAAGAAAAAGCTTTCCTGAATGAAGCGGTTTTCTCATTTGATGGGCTAGTTTCCTGTCCAAATATCTTATTGACTATTCCCCAGCCTTTTTCAAGCTTCCTTCTGCGTTTTTGCTCATTTATTCCTTTCCTTATAGATTCTAAGCTCTTGCTTCTACTAAATCCTATGTTGATTGAACTCTGCGCCATTCAATCTCTTAATATTTTGTTTCTTCAATGTCTATGGGCAGTACTTTGTTTTGACCAAATCAAAGCTCCAATGTGGAGTAAACTGTTTTTATTTTGGTTTATATTCTGTCAGAAAATGTAGCCAACGGTCATTATTCCCTCCAGTTTGAACCATTTTAACTACACATCTTGAAAAATGCATCTTTCAATTGTTTATTCCCTCTTTCTACCATTCTTTGGGACTCAGGCTAGTAAGGTGTTGTTACCCTTATCCTTGAAGCTTCTCCTTTTTCTGAATCTTTTAATCAATTTCCAAACTCAGGCCCTCCATCCACTAGAACCTTCTTTGGGGCTCCATACCTACAAATTTCTTCAGAAGTTCACCATTCTGATACTGATTTTTCTGTAAGCTTTACTAAACAAAATCTCTCTGGAAATCCTGAGAGATCATCCCTGGCCACTACTAAATACTTCCATCTTCCTGATTTCACATGTACTGCATCCATAATAACTATACAAAGTAATATTGAGGTGAATATTATTCTTCCCTCTTTTTTTGTTGATGATGACTCCTCTTTTGAGAATCTGTACAAGATTTTACCCATTTTGGAATTATTTTCTCCATTCCTTCCCACAAAAATAATTGTTCAACTATTTTGTATTTTTAATTTCTCCTTCTATGTCATATTTCTTAATGGAATGACCCTAATATGTTTCTTTGGATATTCTGACTTTCAAAAACTCCTTGTGGATTGATTTTATTTCTTATTTTGAGTTGGCCTTCCTCCAAAAAAGAAATTTTATGACTTCCTTTTATTTTTTTTAAAGTCCTCCTATTTACTACCAGAGAGCTTCTTAAATGTAATTACATATTCCTCCCTTCTTTGATAGTAGCTTTATTCCTGCCAATTTTAATATATTATTATGTTTTATGCCAGACCCTGGGTGTGGCTTCAACCATTTTTCTTGCTCATCAAAATCAGATGGTTTTTTTCCTTTATCTTCTGACTGAGGTCTTCTTGATAGTTCATCTGGAATTGTGAAGGTCTTCCCTGGCTTGTTCACTAAGCCAAAAGGGAATAATTAAATTAAAAGAACTCATCTGGTCATTGAAAAATTTGGAAAACAAGGGCAGTTTAGAATTTCAATTGAAGCTTTTTAATTTACTTGTATCTCAAACTGCTTTTTCCAAAGTACTTTTCTGAGTTTTATAATCATCTTGGCCACTCCAAATAGCTCTAGCATTGGCTGTGGGTACTTTTATTCTAAGCTTGCTAATGTGATTTTTTCATAAAGAGATGGTCTGTCTTTTCCTTCTTTGTATTCTTGCATAATTACCACTCCTGAAGCTATATAGCTTGATTCCACTTCCAATTCAACCTTCATTGCTTCTTTTTTGTAATCTAAGTTTTTACTTTTATTTCCTCCCCTAAAATCTTTCATCCTGTGGTTCAATTTCAGGCCAAATGTGATGAACATTTGTGTGAATTTTGAAATCCTATGCCTGTCGGAAAGGAATTTGGGGGATTCTGGCACCCTTTGAGCCAAGATTCCCTTTCCACCCCAAAATCAATCTTTCCAATTTATTTGTTCTTTAATTCCTCATAACGTACTATACTTTGAATTTAAATATTTAATTAGATTGAAAAACTACAGTACACGAATGTAATTATTAATTCCACATACTTAAATTTAAGTTCACTCTCCTAATACATGCACACATTTTGACACTTAAAGTAAAAATACTACAATTACTCATAGCATCTAAGCTATAGAGCACACCTCAATTTTAACAGAAAAATTGATGGTTAGCACCACATTTGGTTTCAAATAAACAAAAGCTGTGAGGATTTTCAAATTTCCATACAGAAAACACTAAAAACTTAATTGGGGATTATTTATTGTAAGGTTTGACTATGAAACAATAAGTAAAAATTACTAATATTTTACTTATTGTACTATGAATGTACTTATAAATAAAATAAATAAGATGAAAAAATAATTATAATAATGAAGAACTATAATTATGGTGTAACAAATAATTATGTTATTAAATAAATATAATAATATAATTTATATTATGAAAATGTAATAAAATAAATAAATGTATCAATATATTGTAATTAATATATTTAAAAGCACTTCATTATTGTTACCAACAAATAATAAAGGCATGAGAAATTGTTTTTATTAATAAAAAACAATTAATAACAATAATATTACTGATATTAAAGTTATATATCAATGTAAATAATATTTATATTAATTAAAGAATTATTGATAGTAATAATAAAGAGAAATTATTATAATAAGAGAAAATAACCTACTTTTGATGCTTAATATAATAATTTTGAATTAATCTACGCCAAATAATGTAAATACAACTTATTTAAATTGTATTTATAAACAAAAATAAGATAAATTACAAATTTTCTTTATTTTACGTGGGAATCAGATTTTTAAGAGAATTATAACAAAACAAGAGAACAATTGGAGTAATCACGTCAAAGATGATGATTATAATGCATATAGCTTTTGTTATTTGATAATATAAGATATTTATATAAAAAATAAAAGTTTTTACCTTTGGATTTAATTGTTCAATTGTTTTGATGCGTCTTAGGGGAAAATAGAGTAAAAGGAGCTCTATTTATGGTAAATACCTCCCTTCTAGAGTCCAGTAGGCTTAGAGTAGATGTTTAATGATTGTATCCACTGGAGATGATCATTATTTTAAGGTTTAGTGATAATTACATCATGATCAAATCATCTCATCTCATCATTATGCCATTATTTAGATTTATCACTATAACTCTAAGTTTGATGACATCATAGGCTTGGAAGAATCCTAAGCTTCGTGGATTGTATTAGTATTAATCAAAATCTAATAGTATTCATCAGTTTTATCACTTATATAACTGTTAAACTTGAAATGAGATTACAGTGAGTGATCATAAATGATCAATTTTAGAGTTAAACTTTGATCATGAATAACTCTTGAGTTATACACGCTACAGCTATTCTGAAGGTGAATTCTGATAGCTTGGTATGTCATTATTAAATTTACAAGAGAATTTCATTACATCATCAAAACTCTATTTTCAATGATTTTTCTTGTAACTCATCTTTTCTGTTGAAATTCAATATTTTAAACTTCAAACCTTGATTTCAAGGAGTTATCCCTTGAAAATTATAATAGAAATTACATCATTCTTCACATATGAGCTTGTGGAATCTGACTTTCCATTTTTTTAATTTTGGACTACTTTCAAAACAAAGTGGTCAACAGCTCGAGTGATTTTGTTCAATAAACCATTACAAGTTTTAACCTTGTTTAGAACTTGTAAAATAAAGTTCATATCTGTGTTCTTACAGTAATTAAGTGGTTACTTTATTCTTGGTTTGACTCTCTATCCTGTATATTTCAAGAGATATTAGCTAAAAACCATGAATATATGCATTGACCAAAAAAGTGCATATATTCAGCTTAATTTCTTAAGTATTGACTTTGGAGAATGGCCATATAATTGTTTTATGGGGTTTTTTTTATGAATAATCCAATGGTACAGTTTATTTCACATGTTTTTTCATTGGTTTCTGAGTTAAATTATTTTTGGTGTCTTTTTTAGGGTATTATTACTTATTCTTCAGTAATTGTTGACTTTTCAGATATGCCATAAAACTGGCATATGTGCAGTTTATGATGAGGAATCTAATGGTGTAATTTCTTTCACATTTTTACTTATTATAGTCTGGGTTAATTCAGATTATGTACCTATTGATGGTATTTTCACTAGTTTTAAGATAATTATTATAAGTATAATTATTATACAATTTTTCTTGTGACCTTTTTGGATATGTGGTCATATCTCAAAGGCTCAAATTCATAGTTGAGCTACAGAATTTCTACTCAGAGGTGACCGCACCTGATTTTTTATTGGGAATCCAATGGTGAAATATATTGTATATTTTTGTTTATTGGAAGAAAATTTATAATAATTATTATTAACATTTTTATAATTTTTGACAAAAATTTATTTTCACTTTATTATTTCAAGTGAAAATAATCTTTACATTTTTAAACTAGATTGTATGTTCATTATCAAATTTTGATTATGAATTTCCTATTTGTATTTATAAATAAAAGTTTTATATCTTATTATTACTTAATTCTAATTTCTTATAGTCTTTTGGTATATGAAAATACCTCTAAGGCTCACATTCCCTGAAAATAAAAAAATAATATTTATTTTTAATATTGCTACTTATAGTGTGTCTGAACCTTCTGAGAAGTTTGGTAGCCTCAGTTATGTCCTTTTCTGATGCAGATTAATCTTCACAAGCTGTATCTCTGCATCTAACAAGATATTACCTAACTTTTGTAGTCCTCAGCTTTCTTTCTTTGAGAGATTTGGTAATTCTCTTAGTACCAGATGTTTCACAAGTATTTATATGATTGAGGGCTTTATTCCTTGTAGGTACATTTTCAGAATCACCAGATTTGTAAGTTTTATCAAGATTACTGAAAATTTAGGATTCTTATTACTATGATCTTTAGATAATTTTATTTTAACAGCATCTTCTCCATGAAGGGCTTTAATGACAAAATGTCCTGAAAAGGAGTATTTAAGCTTTTTGCATCCTTTGATTTTATTGAAGTTGGTAGTGGGTAAAAGTACCAGTTTTCCTACCTTGAATTCTGGACTAGCATGTGAGTTATCCCATTGGTCTTTGGCGTATGAAAATGAGTACTCCATTCTCTTACCACATGCTTCCTAGATTTTTTTATATTTCTTTTTAAGCTAGAAGCTATGGGATTTATCTCTACCAAATCTTTCCTCAGAGTAACAGGGTAGTCTGGGATCCAACCTTTTTCTAGAATAGAAGGAGGTTGAGCCTTTAGGTATGTTTCACATACCCAAATAGGCCACAATAAATATAAAAATAACTTTTGAACTATGAATAACCCATAGGTCTTGCATATAACCAAAAGTCATCAATTTCAATTTAGGAAAAGGCAAAGAAATTTGTTTGTAAGTAAATCCATGGACTTAAAGCCATATTTGGATAATACACAAAAATTTACCTAGGATCACTTCATAGGGTGAATAATCTTAAATTAACTCTATGAGGTGGTAATATGAAAAATACTTCAACACCACATCATCAACACCATATAAAAGGATTGTAAATTTTTTTTGTCTTTTTCTCAATTTCATGCTAAAAGGAGGGGAATGTGGGAAGTCCCATGTTACATATACACTAAGAATAGTGTTATGCATCTTTGTCAAACTTGAAATTACTGTATTCTTACATAAATATTTGATACACCCATAGTGGGTATCAGTCTTGAAGCCTGAATGACTATTTCTGAGGCCTCTGAGGCATTTTAAGCACCAACTCTTGGATCCATGGCTGATAATGTCCAAATGAGTCTAATAAAGCCTTTTAGGAACCTGGGTACCAGGTTAAAACCTAATTAAATAATGAGAAAATAGCAAATAAGCTTCTCTTTTGATGTGACAAGGAGGTAATGAGCAACTATGACTCCTGTAGTCATGTACAATTATACATCCCTAAAGGGGTAATTAAAGCCTTCTTTGCACTAGTATCCATGAATTTACCTCATGGAAACCAGCTATAACTATACTATTTTCTTTTCTATGTATAAATGAGGTTGAGACTTCAACAGTTCATTAAAAATAAGATGTTTAATGAATAACTCTGAATCATTCAGGGGCAATTTAGAAAGGTATAATCCATGAAAAAGCTAAAAAGAACTATAAATTTATAACTCAAATTAAAAAATTTACTTACAGTCCATTTTTGATAATTCCATTTCAAACACTGAATCTTCAAAAATTCACAGAAAATCCAACCTGTGATGAAGTTTCCAATAAAATTAATATATTTGAAAAATTAATTTTTATGTTGGAGTAAAAAAACATTTACAGTTGTTACTCCTTTATTTCTTATCCATAAATGGGTTGGTAGTAATGTGAACTGACTTGATTAAGTAATTATCATAATTTCACATGACTACAAGTGATGTAATAATTAAACCAATTAAGTTAAAAGGTTTCCCAATAGCTGTTTTTTTCAGCTTGCTTCATGGAACACCTCTGAAAGCTGTGGTAGACTTAAAAGAGGCCTACTTATGCGTTTTTCCCAATAATCATCCTATTATTCAATATTATCATTGGTACCAACAAATCAAGTATCATTTTGATCTTTTCTTACATGTTTTGAATATTTCCAATCAATCAGAAGGACATGAAATGATATAAATAAACTCTTTCCAATAGTTTTCAGCTGTTATAAATCAAATTGGGTCCCTTAAATCCACCAAAAATCTGTCAAATTACTCTTCCAATTCTTTAAAAGGTATGTTTGGAGTATTAGTGCATCTTTTGATTAATTGTTGAAGTTTTTCCTCAAAATTTTAAGCTTTCTCCAAGAATCAAATGGAATTATTATTTTAAAAGATAATTAGGAATTCAAATAATTTTATATTACTATAGTAATAAGTTTTATCAATGTTACTTGTAATTGATTCTAGTATACAATTAGTTCTTACTATTATAATCACTAGTAGTGCATAACAAGTAAAATAAATAAATAAACAATTAATTATTTTTTTGTGGTTATAAAACAAATTTTTGCTATATTTCATAAGAACAGTAATGGTACTCTTTAATAATAGCAATATTATTAAGAGTTTCATAGAAAGACCTTACATTTTGGGGCCTGGACATGATTTTAACCCAAGTTTTGGGCTTTAATCATATTCTAGACTTCATTCATCTGTTCTAAAAACTGGCATACCTATACAAATCTTACATTTGAGGGCCTGGCCCTGTGTTCTTAACATTGAACCCTCAATTAACATATTTTTAAGCTTTAAAATGTATTAATTTAATAATTTTTTCTTTTATTTTGAAGTTAAATTGGTTTTATTTTTGAAATTTTCTTGAAAATATTTTTCATTGAGGAAGTGGATTAATTTTATGTTGTTTTACATGTGGATTTTTTCAAATTCAAAAACTTAAAAAATTCTTCTTTTAGTTACTCCAAATTAAATTTTGATTCTTTTCTTTGAAAATAATAATTTTTTTTAATATGAAGAATCGGAAAAATATTTCAAAGTATAAAAAATAATTTTTTCTTTTATAAATTTTTCTCTAATGTCTTTAATCAAATATACTGCAGCTGGTAATAAGCTCAGTAAGAGATATATTACAAGTCCTGAATCTTCAGAAACAGAATTTTAATAGAATATTGAAGTGCAAATTTCCCAAAGAGGGACCTTATTTAAAGAAGGGTTATAAAAACAACCACCAAAATGTGTGTGTTCTTTGTCTTTATTCTTAGCTTTCTCTTGAATTGATGTGAGAATGATGCACACCAGAAATGGAAGCAGCTATTCAGTCAAAACCAGATGGCTCTGGACAAGGAAGTAGCAAGACTAGGGCCGGACCTGGAAGGCCTTCCTCAAGTAAGGCACATTTGGAGGATTCCAGAGTTTACCTCATTCCCCAAGGTCTCTACCAAAAATATTTTAAATTAACTTCAAGCCTGAACTGATTAAAGGTAATGTTTTAAGGGTTAAACCACTTGCAAGTGGCAAACATTGAAATATATCAGTTCCAGCACATAAGCTGGTATAGAGAAGCCAAAGAGGAATAGTATGAAATGTTCCCAATCCTTTTGCAGGGGCTATGAACTCCTTCTTACACATTAAGAGCTTTCTGGGTCATTAGAATACCATAGAGCTCTTGGGAGGATGGAGCCCATTGTCTTGCAAGGACAAGGTCAAAATGATAAAGAGCTGGTTGAAGAAGAAAATTATTTTATCTGGAGACCAAAATAAGGAACTGTAAATGGCCCTAGCTTTGGAAAAGGAAAGACCAGTAGCATCAACCAGCTCCAAACCAGTTCCCAAACTCCCCAAGGAAAAGCCAAATGGACTTCAGAAGAAGCAAAAAGTTTCAGTAACAATAATGGCATAGACATTACCCAAAAGGGTAGAGTGCCATAGACAATGTGTTCAATATGACCAGAACTCTTATGGAGCTCACAGCCAGAGAGAAAGAAGAGATTAAAAGTACTTTTACAAGCAAAAAATGGATGAGGTTAAATATATCCAGTCCATCATTGATGTAAAATTTGATAATTTTGACAAATAATTCAAGAAATTAATATCAAATATCAATGACTTAATGAATAATGACAAAATTTTTGCTGAATGGTGTAAAGTGAAGAATGCAAGGCTTGATTAAATTTCCAATACATGTGAGGTGAGGAATGATTATTGGATAATCTTTCTATTAAAAATATCAATGACCAGCTCACAAACTTGAAAGAACATGTTTTTTTAAATAGTTCATAACACAAATCTTTTTTCCATGCATTTTCAGAGGAGTGATTATGAAAGACAGAAATTAAAGGAGCAGATAGTTGCGCAATTGAATCAAATTAACAAGAATTATGATCTTGATTCACATATTCCTAAAAATTCTGCACCTTCAAATGAAGGAAAACCCTCTGTAAAAGAAAGTCAGAGCCCTTTTCCAGGGAAAAATCCAATTACTGCAAGAGATATTCTCAAAATGAAATAATGGCCTACATTCTCTCGTGAAGGAGAATATAACCATATTGAGTTCATAAGAGAAATAGATATTTTGAAAGATAACTTTCACATAATTGATGAAATAAGAGTAGCCAAATTAAACTCTCTGTTTACCAGAACTGCAAACAAATAATATTACAAAATGAGGCAAAAAATTGTAGACATAATTGGATTTGGTGGAAATACAATAGAATCACCAAGTGGGCCACAAATTCCTGCAGATTTAAAATGGAAAATCTCTTTTAAAGTGCCCTTCTTAATTCATAAAAGATAAATACTTACTTGGTTCCTCAGACAGAAAGACAGACTATCTGCTTTAAACCCACATATGTCTGACTCTATGATTAATATGAAAATATTAAGAACATTTGGAAGTGGAATAGAAAATTCTATCAAATGAAGATGTGTATAGCCTTGTTCAACAGAAGACTATATCAATTCAATGGAAGATATAATTACTAGGACAAGTATTGGTAAAACCTAGACTAGAGACCCTGTTGAGTCCAAGATTATTCCAAAGACATATAGAGAGGATAGGAGACTTTAATGACATGTTTTGAAGTTTCATAAATGTGGAATAGCCTCACATTTAGCCAAACACTGTACTAAGAAATGAAAATCAATGAAACTCAATTAATTGAAGAAGTTCAGTGCACTGAAGAGAAAGAAGAATATGACCAAGATTTTTAAATCTCTGAGGACACACCAGTAGAGGAATGCCATATTAAAAATATAACAGAACGCTTTGAAGCTACTGAAGTCAATACTCATTTACCACAATATAGTTAGGACTGCTATAACTTGATCAACATTCAGGATTCCAGAAAGTGTAATACAAAACCTGCTAGAGGAAAAGGTTATACTTCTGGAGAATCTTGTATTACATCCATCCTTATGAATTATGTAGAAGCCAAATTCAATCTGCACACAGCAGCATTCTGCACTTGTGTAGGAAATGACTATCTTCAAAGCCTACTTCCACAATGAAAACCCATCTATTACCAATAGAAGGTGTTCAATTCAGTAATGGAAATATTAATATATACCCCCTGGGTGTATAAGACACTACCTTGATATTTCCACACCCAGAAAAAATTATGAGAATGGAGACAGAGATAATAGTAATGCATGCCTGTACTTCTCAACATATCATTCTTGGAAATCACTACTGGTATTTAAATCACTAACAATAAAGATAGATATTTTACACTTGGACAAAACAAAAGACAAAAAATTTCCTTTTCCAATATTCCAATATAAATATCAGTATTATCTTCAAGCAAAGATAAGCACAAAGAATAATTTGGGTCAAATCAACTTGGTGAAGCACAACTTAATCAAGATTTATCACCAAAAATGAAGCAAGAGCTTATTGATGTGTTGTATACATATAAAACTGCCTTTTCTTCAGACAATGAACCTTTAGGGGCAATCAGAGGGTATGAAGTTTATATTACTCTTAATCTTGACAGAACATACCCTCCAGCACTCAGAAGACCAGCTTACCCAGAAATCCCCAGAGCTAGGGAAGCTTTAGAAAAACATATCCAAGAGTTGACACAACTTGGTGTATCAAAAAAGTAGGCCATAATGAAGAATTTGAAGTCACAACTCCTGCTATTATTTCTTGGAACAATGATAAATCAAGGATGGTTGGAGATTTCAGATCTCTGAATACCTACACAATTCCAGATAGGCATCCAATTCCTAGAATCTAAGAAACCTTGACCCAAATTTTTAAAGGCAAGTATATAGCCTCAATTGATGCATTGAAAGGTTTTTATGAGAGTTTCTTTCCACCAAAACCCAAGGAATTACTTAGAATTATCACTCACTGTGGTATTTATGAGTATCTGAGAATGAAATTTGGTACTAAAAATGTTCCATCCCATTATCAAAGACTGATTAATACAATCTTCCCCAAAGAATTGTGTGAAGGATGGCTTATTGTTTATATTGATTATATAATCATATGTTCAGACTAATTTTCTTTTCACCTTGAAATACTTGCAAGATTCTTAACACATTTTCAGAAGGGAATATGAAGATTAAGCTTAAGAAATGAATTTTTGGCTTTTAAGAGCTAAAGGCACTTGGACATATTGTTTCTGGCTGAGGTTTGGGTATTGAAAAAAAAAGTGGCAGAAGTGTTATTTAAGCCAATACCCCAGAACAAGGAAGAAATGTTGTCTTTTCTTGTATTTTCCAGTTATTACAGCCAAAACCTGAAAGAGTCGGAAATTATAGCCAGGTCACTCTATAAAATATTTGATCAACAGACATTACCTGGGATGACCAAAGAAAGACTTGAAGCTTATGGGAAGATAAGGGAAGCCCTTACAGAAGTGCCTTAACTCCTCATTCCTGACAGGAATCTACCCTTAAATCTGTACATTGATTCATGTGGATATGGATTAGGGGAAGCCTACACCAAGTCCAACCTATTGATTAAAAAACAAAAGAAGCTCCAGTTTGCTATATCTCAAGCAAATTCAGATAACAGAAACTAGATATGCTGTAAGGCAAATGGAATTCTTATATTTGGTATGGGCACTCAAGAGCTTACACTATTATCTTGATGCAAGTTTTGAGGAAGTGATGCCTGACTTTAATGGGGTGAAATAACTTCTGAACATGAAAACACCAAACAGACACATCTTTAGATGGCAAATAGCCATAATAAAAAATGATAAAATATAGTAAAACATAATAAAATATAAGAAAATATAAGAAAATATAAGAAAATATAAGAAAATATAAGAAAATATAATAAAATATAATAAAATATAATAAAATATAATAAAATATAATACAATATAATAAAATAGAATAAAATATAATAAAATAGAATAAAATATAATAAAATATAATAAAATATAATAAAATATAATAAAATATAATAAAATATAATAAAGTATAATAAAATATAATAAAATATAATAAAATATAATAAAATATAATAAAATATAATAAAATATAATAAAATATAATAAAATATAATAAAATATAATAAAATATAATAAAATATAATAAAATATAATAAAATATAATAAAATGTAATAAAATATAGTCAAATATAACAAAATATAATAAAATATAATAAAATATAATAAAATATAATAAAATATAATAAAATATAATAAAATATAATAAAATATAATAAAATATAATAAAGTATAATAAAATATAATAAAATATAATAAAATATAATAAAATATAATAAAATATAATAAAATATAATAAAAATATAATAAAATATAATAAAATATAATAAAATATAATAAAATATAATAAAATATAATAAAATATAATAAAATATAATAAAATATAATAAAATATAATAAAATATAATAAAATATAATAAAATATAATAAAATATAATAAAATATAATAAAATATAATAAAATATAATAAAATATAATAAAATATAATAAAATATAATAAAATATAATAAAATATAATAAAATATAATAAAATATAATAAAATATAATAAAATATAATAAAATATGATAAAATATAATAAAATATAATAAAATATAATAAAATATAATAAAATATAATAAAATATAATAAAATATAATAAAATACAATAAAATATAATAAAATATAATAAAATATAATAAAATATAATAAAATATAATAAAATATAATAAAATATAATAAAATATAATAAAATATAATAAAATATAATAAAATATAATAAAATATAATAAAATATAATGAAATATAATAAAATATAATAAAATATAATAAAATATAATAAAATATAATAAAATATAATAAAATATAATAAAATATAGTCAAATATAATAAAATATAATAAAATATAATAAAATATAATAAAATATAATAAAATATAATAAAATATAATAAAATATAATAAAATATAATGAAATATAATAAAATATAATAAAATATAATAAAATATAATAAAATATAATAAAATATAATAAAATATAATAAAATATAATAAAAATATAATAAAATATAATAAAATATAATAAAATATAATAAAATATAATAAAATATAATAAAATATAATAAAATATAATAAAATATAATAAAATATAATAAAATATAATAAAATATAATAACATATAATAAAATATAATAAAATATAATAAAATATAATAAAATATAATAAAATATAATAAAATATAATAAAATATAATAAAATATAATAAAATATAATAAAATATAATAAAATATAATAAAATATAATAAAATATAATAAAATATAATAAAATATAATAAATATAATAAAATATAATAAAATATAATAAAATATAATAAAATATAATAAAATATAATAAAATATAATAAAATATAATAAAATATAATAAAATATAATAAAATATAATAAAATATAATAAAATATAATAAAATATAATAAAATATAATAAAATATAATAAAATATAATAAAATATAATAAAATATAATAAAATATAATAAAATATAATAAAATATAATAAAGTATAATGATAATCAATAAAAACTTAACTTTTTTCACCAATTTATGTCTACAACATGTAATGGTTTTGGAAAAAACACTTAAGTGACCCCTGTTTTGGAAAATTCTTCAGACCAATTTCTGAACGAATTTTGTTTTTTTTTGCAATAATTTCTCATTTTTTGGATTTTAAGGCCCCTGAGGCTATGAAAAATTCCATGACTGTTCTTAAAAACAGAAAAAACCATTTCTCAGAAGTTTTGGAAGGGTTTTTTTCATTGAAAGAGGGGACTAGGGAATCTCTTAGGTAATTATACTCAAATCTTACAAGTTCTTACTAATTAATTCCAGAAAACACATCAGGTCTTATGTGTTTTTGCCATTTCTCTTACATGCTTTTACCAGAAACCTGAAAAATTGTAAAAAAAATCATAAAAGATGATGAAAAAATTATAAAAAATCATAAAACGTGAAAAAGAAATGATAATAGAATTATGGAAAATTATGAAGACATTATTAGGTTATGAAAGAATTCTGAGAATATAATATACAATTATTACAAGAGTAATAGAAAATCATTAAAAAAATGAACAAAACTTTGAAAAATTTTGAAAGCATTCTGAAAAAATTATAAAAAATTCTAAAACAAATTGTTGTAAAATTTATAAGATTCATTAAAAAAAATTTTCAAAAAAAAACATTGAAAAATTATAGAGAATTAGAAGATGTTATTTAAAAAAAGGAAATACTTCTAAAAAATCATAAAAAAATGATATTATTTTTCTAAAAGGTTAGAAAAATTATAAACAACAATAATGAAATGATAATAAAATAATAATAAAATAATAATAAAATAATAATAAAATAATAATAAAATAATAATAAAATAATAATTCAATAATGATAAAATAATAATAAAATAATAATGAAATAATAATAAAATTATAATGAAATAATAATAAAATCATAATAAAATTATAATAAAATTATAATAAAATTATAATAAAATTATAATAAAAT